>JBBUKS010000021.1:6424010-6440107 GCA_038050645.1 Hedychium gardnerianum
TGTTTCGTACTTTGATATTGTTATTTGGTTGCTTTAGTTATGTGTCAGTTTTACATCATTTGGATTGTTATTGGTGGGTAAAGCCGTGCCGGCACGCTCTTTTGTTTATGTATGTGTTTCTTTTATGTTGTGATTGCCTCGTGGCATATATCTGCGTGGTTGTGGATTCTTATTACTTGTTTATTATTGTTATATGTGCCCGTGTTGGGTACTTGATTAGATTGTAGTATGTATATGTGAAATATTGTCCGCCGTACAAGGGAGGTGCTGTCCGATTTTCGTCGGACAAATACCCTCTCGGGGCGTGACAGATAAGGCACAGAATCATGGTAATTTTAGCATAAAGAAAGTACTTAAATTTTCTATCTAAGTATCATCAACCTAATTACTAAGTTAAAAATTAACCTATGTTGTCTTCATCTCCCTAGAAAATGTCAAAAACCCAACTTAGCATTTCTTTGAATTCTATCCTATTTGTGTCAATTTGATTAATCTCAAATTTTATTGGCACATTTTACTCTTCATGAGTAAAAATTAACTTCTCATTTTCAAGATATCACAATACCTTGAAAATGCTCTAAAGTGTCAATTTCACTATGATTTGGTTAACTACCCTTCCAAATAGGGTTGACACACTCCAAACCCATTTAGGGTGTAGAGAACACACTCTTAGAAATCCAATATCTATTGGTTCTCCTCAGGTATTCTAGGTACTCATTAGGAATAACTTTCCTAGATGTCTTCCTAATGATTTTTCTAGAGTTCTTAGAAGTCTTAGTCACTTCTAGGTCAACTCTAGGAATAACCTCCCTTGTGACCTTCTTAATGACATTTCTATGTTTCTTAGAAGTCTTAGTCACACTAGTCTTCTCAAAGTTAACTCTAGGGATAACTTCCCTTATAACTTTGACTTGACTCCTACACCTAGTGATAGTTTCATAGTTATATGAAACTCTATGGTATAATGGCATCTTTTCCTTGGGCTTTGGTTTGTATCCCAAACCTCTTTTGCCCATAGATGATTTTAGTCTTTCAAAACATAGGTTTTGTTTCTTTGACCTATTGATATTATTTGTCATTTTTTCTAGGGTATTCTCTAATTTATCAAGTCTTGACCTCAAGACTTGATTCTTCATCATTAAATCCTCAAACTTTAATTTTCTATTGTGGCCTTGGATATTCCTCTTTTTAGGCACATAACTAATTTCCTTAGATTTCTTTCCTAAACTATTTTCTACCTTTTATCCTTAGATAGAGTTGTTGCAGCATGAAATGATTCGTAATTTTCCTTAAAGTTATCATGCTTTCTATTTTCATGATAAAAACATTAAAATCATAATAATTATTTCTAGCATGTTTTTTTATCATGAAATGAAAGATTACCATTAACTAATGGTACCTTAGTTTTACTTTTGGAAACTCCTCCTTGACTTGAGTTTCCTCTCTTGACTTTTCTTTGATATTTCTCCTTTGAACATTGATTTCGATAATGTCCCTTATGGTTGCATAAGAAGCACACAATGTGCTCCTTTCCTTGGCGTATCATGGGGTCGACCTCCTTAATCTTCTCCTTCACTTTGGGTGTCACTTTAGTCTTCTTCTTGACCAATTTAGGACACTTGCTCTTATAGTGTCTTTTTTCTTTACATTCAAAACAAATTATGTTATCTTTATTTTTAATGCACGAATTTGTTATACCTTCATGAGTTGAGCTCGTAGAGGTGGGACATTCTTCTTTCTCATTTGTTCCATATGTGGAGACTTCTTCTCGATCCGGTGTCAATGAGCTCTCCTCCTCTCAATCCTTGAGGTGGATACTTCTTCAATTTCCTCATCGGATGTTGAGCATCTCTCAACTTCTGATTCCTCATGTATTTGAAACAAAGATTTTCCCTCTATGCCTTTTTCGTTGCTTTCCGTTGAGGAAGGATCTTCAAGAAGTCTTGCCAATTTGCTCCATAGCTCCTTGGCATCTTCATATTCTCCAATTTTGCACAAGAGAGTGCTAGACACTAAATTTTTCAACAATTTGGTTACCTTTTCATTTGCCTCGGATTTTTTGAGTTGCTCTTGAGTCCACTTGCTCTTTCGGAGAGGTTTTCCCTTTGAATTTCTTGGAGCTTCAAAACCTTCCATTAGAGCAAACCATTGCTCTATATCCATCATCAAGAAACTTTCCATTCTTAATTTCCAAATGTCAAAGCTTCCCATTTGGAATGATGGAGGTGCTCGGATGTCATATCCGAACTCATCTCTAAAATCCATCTTGAACTTAAGCTCCTTTGATGATAAGTCTTTGACTTGTTGAAATTATGGCTTCAAGCTTCAACTTCTTCTTTTTCTTTCTCTAGCTCTTGCTCTTTTCGGTGATTAGTCTAATGAAGAGTGGTCTCGCTTTGATACCACTTGTTAGGACCAAAAGGGAGCTAGAGGGGGAGATTAGCTCTGATCGCTTCTTTGATGAGTTGTTGCAACGAAAACTTGAAGCAATGCTAACACCATTGATTTTACTTGGTCTCCACCTCCTTGAGGTGACTAATCCAAATGTCTGGCTCTCACGATCTCATCCACTAAGAAATCACTCCTTCTCAGAAATAATTCGAAGGCGGAGAAGCCTCGTACAAGCTCATAACAAAGAAATACAATAAGAATATAATAAGCAAATACAAATACAATGAACACCTTGCTCTTGATCTCTTGTTGTTTGGAAAGCCTCTTGATTAGTTGGAAATGCAGCAACACTTCTTCCTCAACTTCTCAAGAACTAGCAAACGAACCATGAAGAAAATCTTAAAGAGCTACTACTTTAATCCATGCGAAAACCTTTTTATCCTATTGATTTAGGGTTTCTTAATCGATTGACCTTACTCACCAATTGATTACCATGTCAGATCTGCCCATTCAACAACTCTTTTTCGAATGTCCAATCAATTGGTGAACCAAGCCAATCAATTGGTTAGTCTCTAATCGATTCAGAGACCTTCTGTTTACTCGAGAACCAGGTTGAATCTATTGCCCCAATCGATTCACAAACCTTCTATTCACTCGACAAACAACTCCCAATCGATTATCATAATCGATTAGGAACGCCACAATCGATTAGCTAATCGATTCCAGCGCTCACTATGCTCTTGCGATAATAGCTTCCCAATCGATTAGTCAATCAATTAGCTTGGGTTGAATCGATTGCCCAATTGATTCAGCTATCTACTGTGCTCTCGTAATTTTTCTTCTCTCAATCAATTGAGAAGTTACTCCAATCGATTGGGGATGCCTAAATCGATTACCCAATCGATTCTGGCTCCTACTATTTTCACGAGAATAGCTTCAATGGATTGGCTTACTCAATCAATCGATTGACATGCTAACCAATCGATTGGCGCCAGCTCATGCCACATGTCAAGTCCTCCTTTACCCATGTGGACTTCTGATCACGTGTCAAATGTTCAGCTCCCAACTGACTCACCTTAGACTTGACCTAGTTCTTAACTAGGTTTGCTTAGTCTCACTAAAACTTCTCCCTTATGCCAAGAGTTTAGTTCTCAGCTAACACACCTTGGACTTAACTTAGTTCCCAACTAGGTTTGCCTAGTCACACTAGGACTTTACTTATGTCAAGTATTTATCTCTCAACTAACACACCTTGGACTTAACATAGTTCCCAACTAGGTTTGTCTAGTCCCACTAAGACTGCAGTCGTGCTAAGTATTTAGCTCTCAGTTAACCCAGACTTTCTATTTTCCTAACTTCCAGTTAGGACTTTCGTGCTTAGTTCCCAACTAGATCTTCACTGCATTGTCAAGTATCCAATCAACCCTTGATCTACTTGACTTCACATAAACATATTGATCAAACATCTAAACCCAAGCTTGAGTCATACCTAGTTTGGTCAACCTGGTCAACCCTTGATTCGGAGATAATTGCACCAACATGGATAGCTCAACTAGGAAAGTCTTAGTAGGTCAACTGGACCAAGGACTAAGCAAGGAAGCCTTAGCAGATCGAGGACACCGGACGGAAAGACTAGAGAGATCGGCGGACCGGACGTCTAGTAAGTCGATGGGTCAACAAGGATCGGACATCGAATGAAGAACTAGGGGTCAAAGATCAGATGCTAAGCAAAAGTCCAAATAGTCTAGTAGACCAAATGTTTGACATTAGATAAACTCTCCTGAGTAAAGTGATTCTTCTAGAAAGAAAAACAGTTAAGAAAGGCAAACATCGATCTGACTAAGAATTTCACTTGAAATTTGAAGTCGAGATCGGACAATTAGATAACTATCAAAACTTATATTTTATAGTATGTTTGCTATGTTAATTCTGTGGTGTAGGACCTGAAATCCTTGGGAGGACAAGTGAATCACTTTAAACACCGAGTAATATTGGTATGTTTTATATTTGATTTTATTTTGAGTTATTATTTTATAATCGTCTGTACTAAATTTCTAGATATATAATATATGAACATTGGATAAAAATCTTACTAAGAGAACTTTGCATCCAATTTGCAAAATAGTACTTAGCCATTAAATTTCCTTTCCTTCTTAATTGAATGAATAATGGAAAACAAGTTCAATAAATTATAATCTTTTTTAGTTGATTTTCTCTAATTTCTTAATTGATTAGACTTTTGATCTCATAAGCATAATCTTACCAGACTAATGAAGGATAACGAATTCGTAAAAAAAATCAATTGGGCGCCTTTTATATATATATATATATTAAAAAGGCACGTTATATCTTGAAAATATTATTGCAGTAGTTTTGGCCAAAGACAAAGATACTTCAACATATTCAAAATTACTATATAATTATAGTTAAAATTATTTTAATATTGGTTAAAATTATTCAAATATGGATTAAAAATGCTCCAATTTAATAAAAATTAGTGAAATACAATTGGAATAATCTTAATTAAAACTACTACAATTGGAACAATCTTAATTAAAACTATTATAATTTAAGTAATTCTGACCAAAATTATTATAATATTGAGATCAAAATTACTATAATATATTTTTTAAAGCTAACCAAAATCACTTAGAGCATCTTTGACCAAACTGGCTTCAATTGAATTTTTTTTAAAATGGGGTACCTTTTTAATATATTTTTCAAAATGAAAGTGCTCTTTTGATGATAATAAAAATAAGGAGTATTTTTTATTTTTGTCCTATTATAAAAATCTGAGGCACCTTTTATTTATTTTTTTCAAAATGGAATCCTCTTTAATGATACTGGACGTCCTTTTTTTATTTTTTACCAATCGAAAATCAAAATAGTATCGTTTAGTATCATCATCATCAAAGAAGCACCTCATTTTTTAAAAAAATAAAATAAAATAGTACCCTATATTATGAAAATACCCTTGTGCAATGTTGTTGTAGCAACTTTGACCGTTTCAATTAGAACTTTGGTCAAAGTTTCTGTAACATGAAGCAACTTTGAACGAAGCTACTCAAATATGAAACATTTAAAAATTTGTCTAATAGATTTCAATAATTTTAAATCTATTAGACAAATTTTAATTAAAAATATTATAATAATAAAAGTAGGAATGATCTTTAATTTTTTTTTCCCCCTTGTTTTGACTCCTAGGTGCAAGATAATCATCAAGTATCACAACGTTTACACATTCCGTCTGAGGTACGTTTTTGACATATAGTTTAGTTATTTGTATTTTATTTTGACTTTACTATA
Source organism: Hedychium gardnerianum (assembly GCA_038050645.1). NCBI lineage: Eukaryota > Viridiplantae > Streptophyta > Magnoliopsida > Zingiberales > Zingiberaceae > Hedychium > Hedychium gardnerianum. The sequence continues at coordinate 6,429,708 of JBBUKS010000021.1, forward strand.
TACTATGCATATTAAAAATAAAACTTCGACTTTTCTTTTGTCCAGTTGTTTGGTCTCACACAAAAATTATTAGCCATAGGATAAATTTGAGACTCGAAAATAACCTAACATCACGAATAATTCAAACACGTATATTTATTTGCATTGTGTGAAAATCGAATCATTGTTACTTGAAAAACTCCATCATCCATTTACCATCACACTAAGCCCCCAAAGGCAACAACAACTTGAACTTTAAAATCTAGAACTAGCCTGGAGGTGAATGATCCAACCCGCAAGGACCGTCATCGGGTGAATTCGGAAACGTGACAAGTCAAACCCCAGTAGTCCAAGCACACGAGAAATTTGAAAAATCATGGGCCTATATTTCACCCGCGTGAGTTTCAAACCCATATCGTTGGATTATCCATCGTAAGTTCTCACCGTGCGCCCTTCCCCAATGGGGATAACAAAAGCTTGGACTTAACCAAGTTTGGAAGGGGCGTGATAACATCAATTTTGATTCAAATATTCTCCTTGTTTGTAAATGTTTTCTTTTTCATTTCGTATGTAGATTTACTACTATTATTTTATTTTTAAAAACAATAATCATTAATTTCTATATCAATCAATTGTAGTCACACATATTCACATCCAACATGATCTCACATCAATCCATAATACAAATACATATATATACAACAAACAAGAAATTGTCGGAATATAATCAATCAATCAGTAGGGCCGGGCTCCGATGTAGTTTCCCGGCGGGTAGTACTCGCAGACGATGAAGGTGTTCCCGTTCCGGCAAATGATCTTGGCACAGCCCATCGACTCCGTCGTCCGCCACACCATCTGCGTGTAGTGCGTGCAGTCGGCGCCCTCGTCGCACGAGTTGGTGTCGTAGTGGTACCTCGACCGCTCGTCCGACCACTTCGCCACCGCGTCGGGGATCGCCCACCGCCGCCCCTGCCCCCAGAAGATGTTCTCCCCGTAGGTGTTCCCCGGCGAGTGCACCAGTGCGCAGTCGCCGCGCCGCTCCGCCGCGTACGCCTTCGCGAACCGCGCCAGGGTCGTGTTCCACGTCAGAGGAGGCACCCCCACCGCCTGCCGAGGTCCGTTGTGCGCCGCCAGGAATTGGGCCACCGCCGGACTCACCATACCGGCGTTGGCGAAGGAAGCGAGGACGTTGATGAAGGAGACGGCGAAGAAGGCTGTGAGCAACAAAGAAGAAGCCGCCATTATTCTCCTCTTTGGCAATTAATTTCTTGAGGTTGATCTCTCTTGTGTGCGTGCGTATATATAATCATCTATCTATCTATCTATCTATCCAATAAACTTGAGGTTTCTTGACAAACAAATCTTGATCTTATTTCTGAATCGGAATGTTTTATTATTTCATGGGATGTTTTAGATTTGAAGCAATACAGATGAATTATGATTACTTGACAGAATTGCTTACAGAAGAAGAAAATCATTTGATATGGAGCAGAAGCTTATCTGCTGAGATTGAATTCAATGGATCCGCGGATTTGAAGGATTCTGAATTGAGGAAAATCGCCAGGTTCATCTTTGAGTAATAGCAACAGCTTCAGCAGCACTTCATCTGCAGGTGTACTCATCATTATATTGCTTAATGTGGGAAGTAATCGCCACCGCAAGGTTGGTTTCAATTTAGCTTCCATCTGTACGTGATCATTTTGGAAGAAAAATTACATTAATGGTTGTGTGAAAGTGAAAAGATAATTTAAAAAATAAATAAATCATTTCAATAGGTCACGGTGAAATAAAATAATAATAATAATAATATTAATATTAGAGGTTAAGGTTTCATTAGAGAGAAAGGGAGAGTATTTGATATATAATTTCGGAGCTTTTGGCCATTTAAACCAAAATAAATAGCTCTTTGCCTTGGGGATGTTTAGGGTTCCGATTTCGTTGACATGTTGAAACTTTCTTATTTTACTTAATATCGTATTGTCTAATATTTGATTGACCTCAATCCACTAAAACTTTCTTCGTGTCAAGTATCTATCTGAATTTTTATTATTGCACCTACAATATATGTTAAATTTATTTGCACCTTACACACTTAACATATATATACACATGAGATCTACCATATTGACTAACTTAAATATTGCTCAAACATTGAAACCTTGTCCCAGCACATGCTTAGGGATATAGCACCAACAATCTTTTCTCTTTGTTGTTTGATAATTGATTTAAGTTAGGTCTTCATGAAAACAATTACAAGGCAATATAATCATAAACAAGAGTAAGTAACACTTCATAATGTCAGTGTCAATGATGAATTCCTAACCATTTTATTTCCCACTTTCCATATAGTTGAAACGTTTCACTTCTTCATATAATTATTGATGATTTCTAACTTAAACCCTTCACTTTTATGAACCTTATAATGGTAACTCACCCTAGAATAAGATTTTTCTCCCATTAGAAGTTTAGTTCCACGAAATTAAGTACCTGATCAAGATACCTTTAATGTTATAAAGTGAAGTGTTTTTTGCTACAATTAACTATCAAAAGTCAATCTTGACTCTCTGTTATATTTTATTTTGCCAATGGTAGGTTCTTGATCAAGTATAAGTTCAACCTTGAACTTATACTCCCCTTAGTGTATAAATGGAGTTTAAAAATGAACTTCAAGGTAGGTTCCTCACCTTAACTTTCAGTTTCACCTTAAAGGAATTCTACTTCTAAAGAAGAAGGTACTCCTCCACAAAAATAGTTTCCTCCCCCTAAATGAATTAGGTTCATAAATTTTAGGTGAAAAACTATCACTCCCCCTTTTGGGTTTTCTCCCCTAAGTTTTATAATTTTTCAAGCTTCATTGCACTAACAATGAGTCATCTACTTGCCTAAGTGCTCTAGGAAGTCAACTAGTTTCTCTTGAAATCAATAAGATCATTAAGTAATAGTCAACTAACCCATCCTCAATCAACTGGTTTTTGAAACAACTAATTAGTATTTTAAAAAAAAATAGCAATTGAATTTTAGAAATGTATTAAAAATTCTACAAACATCTATAAAATATGAAACTTCATAAAACACACTTGTTTTATCATTATCTATCATAGAAAGATAAATTTTTAGGAAAATAAATTTTATTTTTCAAATTTAGCACAAAGTAGGAAATTATGAAGAACTTCATTAGTGACTTCTATTAGTTGATAGACAACACCGAGATTTTCAAACATATTTTCAAAAGCTTTTGAAAGTTATTTTATTTTGAAATTTTTTATTATGATTTTTGAACTATATGCATATGAATTGTGTCTATGTGCCTCAATACATAAAACATTTTATCCTAGATTCTTTGTGAGATATAATAGAGGTATCGACCTATTATATGTGATCATGCAACTCTAGCGTGACTAACCTAGTCCACAAAGCACATATCAAGTTCCCTCCTTAGAGTACTAAACTGAGCTTTGGGAAGAAGCTCGACAATATATCAACAAGATTTGACATGGAGTCTTCATAGTCCAGTACTATGTTGTTAGTGCAATCTGCTTTGATAGGTAAAGGGTTAAGTTAGAAAATGTGCTCGATAAGCTTGTGGCAAGTGTATGTAGGAGCAAGTCACATGACAAGATGAAGTCACAAATTAAAGATGATCGGATGTATGATAAAAAAAAGTCTTAGTAAATCAAGAATAATTAAATACTTAGAAAAAAGAAGTCATAACTGATCAAGGATAATTAAATATTTGGCAAGACAAAGTCTTGACTAATCACGGTTGATAGAAATCTTGGCAAGGTGAAGAAGACTCCATAAAAGGTCTTGAAGAAGAGTTTTCTCCAGTGGCTTGATAATTTATTTGTTCAATGATGAGTGGAGTAATATGTAATCATGAAAAATGGATAGCTAGACTCGACATGGAAAAGAGATTTAGAATTGACTTAGTTATTGCTCCAATCAATTGAATTGAAATTACCTTTTAACTGATTGTCCAAGTAGTAGACAACAGTCGATTGAGTAGTTAACCAATGTTATGTTAGTTGACTAACTAGTAGACAATGAAACATTCTATTTGTAGGGATGTAAATTGTTGGTGCTGGAAGCATCAGCTAATCGAACTTGTGTTTTAATGTTGGCAAAAGTTTAAAGTTAAGTTTATTGTTAATCTAATGAGTTTGTCTAAGTGTGTAGGTAACTCAATGAGAAAGTCCTAGTTGAGGCTAGACAAAGAAGTCTTAGTGGAGTGGACTAGGTAAAGAAGTCCTGATCGATTGGACTGGACAGAAGTTCTGGTAGAGTGGACTAGGTAAGAAAGTCCTGGTCAAGGTGATTGGATAGAAGCCTTAGCAGATCGAGGATGTTAGGCAGAAGTCTAGGGATCGAGGACACTAGGCAGGATGCCCTGAGGGTCGAGGACACTAAGCATAAGTCTAGACGGGTTGTGAACCGGACGTCTAGCAGGAAGTCTCGAAGGTCAAGATTGGATGCTGAGTAAAAATCCAAACATGTCTGGATGACCAAATGTTTGGATGCATTCCCCGTTGAGGGAACAGTAGGCGTCGATCCAACATAGGATTTCACTATAAATCCGAAAGTCAGGACCGGACAGTCCGAGACTGTTAAATAATTTTATTTAAAATTATTTTATGTTTCTATTCTAACTATGTGATGCATAAAGTTTAAAGTCTGGAAAAGCTGATCCAGATGCCTAGAAGAGATCCAGACGCTCTAAGTTGATTCAAGCGCCTTAATCACTTTGGTGCGCGACAGGATGAGGTGGCAGCCTTCGGTTGGTCAGCGCACGTCAGGATCCAGGTCAACGCACGTCAGGTGTCTCAAAGGGATTGAAGCGCCTGAGACCGGATAGACTTGACCAGGATAGCGTTTCGCTCAAAGTTTGTCACGTCAGCAATCGAGGCGCTTCAAAGGGATTGAAGCGCCTGGAAGAGGATAAGGCATAACGAGCTCAGATCAGATTGACTCGCGATTGAGACGCCTCAAAGAGAATAGAAGCGTCTGGATAGGTCAATAAAAAGAAGGCTCGACCAGTAACTTCAAGACACCAATTCCTATGATTTTTGTACTCGCGTGCTGCTCCGAAAAGCTCTCTACGATGCCAAAATGCTTCTCCGACGACTACACACAAGCTTTTATTCTATGTAGTCAGTATACTTGTTTTTAGTTATTGTTTTTCAATTCAATATATTTTGTACTTATCGAGTTATTAGTGGATTGCCGAACTAAAGTGATTAAACGGTCACGAGCTTTGGACTAGCAGTCGTCGGACTGTGAACCAAATAAAAAGAAATTATCTTAGCATTTTTTTGTTCTTATTTCCACTACGTTATCTCTCGAGTTTTTCGAAAATGTGAAAAAATCATGAGCGCTATTCACCTCCCCCTAGCGCTTTCTACGATCCAACTTGAGCTTAGTCAAGACATAAATGAATTGAGTCAAGACAAATCTAACTGTATTCGAGCTTATTTATTTACTTATCCAACTTGTTCAAGCTTGTTTATTAAAATCTTATCGAGCTTGAGCCAAACTCAAATTTGTTCATTGTAACAAAAGGTGATTATGCTTACTTAGGTGCTTCTCACAGTCCGTTCTCAAGTTATGTGAAGGAAGGTAAATCACGGGGTCAAGTTATAACCAACCGCCAAGTGACTAGGGGATGAGAGGAGTTTTTTTTCCTCGAAGACATACACTAGTCGGGAATTTACTCATGCCCCATTGTAGTAAATCTATCATCCACTAGCCAACTAAATATCCTCGTGAGGACAACTCAAACTTATTCATGAGCATTGTTCAAGCTTTTAATCGAGCTCAACTATCAACCTTATTATTCTTATAATTTATATTAAATTTTATTTAGTCATGAAATTTATGCTATTCCTTTATTTTTAACATATTATGAATAGGAAAGAACACAAAAAATTATAAAAATGTTCATATATATACTATTTTTGAAAATTAAATTTTATATAAATTAATAAATAAATTTATTCATAAATTATTCATAAACGATAACAAATCAAGTTCACTAGTGTTCAAATTTATTTATTTATTATAATTTTTTACAATTGAATGAATATAAATGAACTTTATTGAACTGAATAAAAAATTTATTTATGAATATTCGATTCATTTACATGTTGGAATAGAATGATAAATTTAATATAACTATAGTTTTCTGGAAGTTACAGTTGAAGATAGTTGATTGAAGAAGATTGGATTATTATAATAGAAAGACTAATTCATTATCACGGTTGTTTCGAGGCAAAGGCAGTCAATTGATGGAAGAAACAATCGATTAAAATGACAATTGAAGTGATTAATAAATATTAACTAGTCAACTGAAAGTCAAGGACTAATCGACTGATGTAGAATAGACCGAATGCTTCTAGAGACTTCTTGAGAGCTTGGGGCAAGGTTATAAATATAGAACCTATTAGCTATGAAACATCAATAATTCTATAGCAACAACACTTTGTTGAATTCTCTACTCAAGCTCTCTCTCATACATTTTAATTTTTCTTTCTTTTATAATTAATACTTGTAATTCTCCACCTTCGAAAGTGTTTGAGAAGGAAAAAATTAGTGAGATTCATAGAGTGACCTATCAAAAGGTTAAGTTATGGTGTAAGATCTTGGGGGCTATTGAACCATATAAAAACCAAATTAACGTTGCATTTTTTACCTTACTTTTGTGCATTTACTTTATTATTTCATATTTGTGTTTTTATGAAATAACTCTCCTTGTCAAAGCCTTTGTTAAAGGTTATTCACCCCTTCTACCATTCTTCTAATTCTATATTTAGTATTAGAGAAAGGTCTCACTTCCTAGGGACTAACTCCAAAGGAATGACTTCTTTGTGGCTATACAAGAAGAATTTAGCATCACAAGGCTATACTACTTTGACGATCGACACCAACTTCTTTTATTGAAAATGTAAAATGGAATACTTTTAAATAAATGATATAGGTGCGTGGTTTAGTACTCCTGTAGGTTTTGAAATGCACATGAGCTTCCATCTCCATCAAATATTTTCTGTTATATTTAAGAGATGTTTTAAAATAATCATCTTATAGTTTGTACTATTTATTTGATAAATAAAGATTTACTATTTGAGTGTATATTCTATATATATTTGAATAAGTCTTAAACTCACTTACTAAATGTCCGCAATACAATTCACAACATGAAAGAACTTATGATTGGATCACAACTAGTGAGCATCTCTACATGTATAATTATGAATGTATTAAAATCTTTCCTAGTCGACGAATTGATGTATTCGAACATCATCAATTCTGTGAGACTAGTACAGGTTATACTCCTTAGTCTAACCAAGCAACTGCTACTTATTAACTGGAGACATTGGGATGCCGAGAGTTAAATGTAGATGCTAGTTATGATAACTAGTTCATTAGAGTGACCTGCTGTAAGACTTCATATGGTTCTCTACATATATGGATATATCTGTGAAGTCCTTACTGTAGCTCGAGTGCAAATTTTCTTCGACTTGAGATATTCAGGTCACCTTGGTCATGAAGGCTTATATTTTGATATCTTAAGCGAAACATCTCAATGGAGGTATGAACCCTAGATGATTGGGTATAAGTCAAAGTATCCGAAGGTGTTTGGATAACCCGCATAGGATTCACTACTCCTTGCGAGGAGACGTATACCCTTTGGTCACTTGTTAGAATTATTACTCAAAGTCTTTGGCCAAAACATCACATGTCAAGAATATGTGACTCTTAGACACATGTCTAAGTAATTTAAATTCACAAGACAAGTTAATATTACTTGGGCTAGGTGTGATGTAGTCAATCTAGTGAGGATAGACACATAGACCATGTCCTGAATCAAGTGTGCATAAGACAAGTGAAAGGAACGAGGCACGACTCACTGTAGCTGCTGAAGGGTTCAGAACTAGTTCTGGAATCAACTGTGATTTTTTGATTAATTGAGTATCATGATGTACTAGTAGGTATCACTCATGATCGATCCATAATTAAATAGTTAATTATGGATGACCAAGATAAACCAGGAACATATTGGGTCACACGCACTACGAGTATCCGAAAGATATAAAAATAAGTTTGAGAATTCGATTCTCATATCAAGAGATATAATATCTAGTTGGATCAGACGAATGACAAATATAGAAGATATTTTATCGTGACAGAAGCGCGAATGGGCTAAGTCCTTTTGAAGATGAATTGAGCCTTGTTTGGTTTAATTATGAATCAAATTGGTTTGGATTTTGAACCAATTGGTTTGGTTTTGAACCAAACTTAAGTTAATGACATCGGTTAAAGGGTTATTGGATATGAATTTTAAATTTGGATTCAAACTCAATATGAGATCTATATCAAGGATATAGATCAAGAGAGAAGGGATTATTATTATTATTATTCATTGAGTTAGATTTTAAAATAATCCCTCTCTCTCCTCTCCTTCTCTCTCTACCGTCGCCTAGAAGGGGCTCTCCCCTTTTGTTGCCGCTAACCACAAGCAAAGGAAAAGAAAGAAGAAGTTCTTCCTCAAGCTTTCTCCTCTTGGATCACATCACCTCCACGCTTGGCTAGTACCAATCGGAGATGAAATTTGTTGCTCATGGAGTTGTCTTAAAGAACTCGGAGTGGATACGAATAGAGGTGAGGTTTGACAACGTCGCTCGTTGATGCCCTTTCCTCTTCACATCATCCGTCAGGTATACCTAGAATAATTATTATTCTTAAAAAAATTATTTTACGATTATGTCTACATAGATGTAATCCTGCATACGTGTGGTGTGTGTTCTGTAATGCATTAGATTTATTTACCATCTTTGCTTCCGATGTGCATGTTTTTGCGAAATGTGTTAAGAACACATCGCATCGAGCTCTCTAATAGTAGTATCAGAGTTTGATCGTGCTTCGATATAATCGTAAAAATTATTTTATGAGTCATAGTTGGTCATAAATTATTTCTTTAATTTTTCCTAATTTTTAAGGAATTTCTAATTTTGAAAAGTTTCCTAATTTGTTAGGAAGTTTTAATTTTGAAAAGTTTCTAGAAAAATTTAGGAAATTTTATTTTGAAAATATTCTGTAAATAATTCAAATTTTCAATTTTGAAATATTCTAAATTTTTAAGAATTTTTATTTTTGGAAAATTTCCTAATTTGTTAGGAAAATCTAATTTTAAAAAGTTTCTGAAATAATTTTAAAAATTTCTTTTGGAAATATTCTGTAAATAATTCAAAATTTTAATTTGGAAGATTCTGAATTTTTTAGAATTTCTATTTTTGGAAAATTTTCTAATTTGTTAGAAAATTCTAATTATGGAAAGTTTCTAAAATAATTTTAGAAATTCCAATTTTGAAAGATTTTGAGTTAATTAAGAGATTCTAATTATATATTTCCTAATTAATTAGGAGATTTAAATTAGGGAATTATTTCCTAATTAATTAGATTCTCTTGATTGAGAATAATTTCTTAGATAAAATAAGTGATTGAATTTTAAAAATTTGTTTCCTAATTTAATTAAAGGAATCTTGATTTATGGAAATCAAATTTTTAATCATATATTATTTATAAAATATATTATGATAACTATGACATCATTAATGTCATGATCATGCCATATTGTATGTCATATATATGCATTAATTAATTCTAGTTATTATGTCATGATTAGATGTAAATTATGTTATGCGTGCGTTGTGACATGTCATCATATTATACTATGCGTGTGATGTCATATAATTAGATCATGTCATACCCCAAAGGTATACTTATCCGACAAAATAGACGGTACTCCCTAGTGACAATGTGATAGAAATACTTGGTATAAGTCCACACGACTTACACAAGCCAAACCCACAATACAATTTACTTACTACAACATAAGTGCAGTCACAAAATGAATAAAGTGTAAAGAAACATAAACCATGGAAAAGCCTCCATGAGTCGCAGGACAGACGGACAGGATCTTCCAGCGATAATATAGATCATCTATCTGATACCTGAAGATAATAGACACAACAAAAGGGTGGTGAGTCCAAATGACTCCGCGGGTATAAAAAAGATAGTGCATAATAAATATATTAGTAAGAGATCAAGGTACATACAGTCTCATGGGAAGAACTCTACCATGTATATATGATCAAGTACTATACATATGATCAACTCTATAGGTATATAACTCAAATCGCCAACTACCATAACAGTATTACTAACAATTCTAACTCCGTCCAATATTAGGTATAAAACCTAACTCTAACCTATGGAAGCTATCACAGACATAGGTGAGTCATAAATATACATATATACATATACATCCCTCAAGTGCAAAATCATAACATGCAAGTGCAGCAGATATCAAATGCATATGCAGCACACATCAAATGCATATGCAAAGCATGGTCACTCCGGCGTACCCC
>JBBUKS010000021.1:6444307-6476971 GCA_038050645.1 Hedychium gardnerianum
AAGTTCCATGACTACCCTAAGGGAGTCTTTCGTCGACACAGGTGAGAAAGTCTCTTTGTAATCAATGTCTTCTTTTTGAGGGAATCCCTTAGCAACAAGGTGAGTCTTATACTTTTCGATATTACCCCTTGAATTCTATTTGGTTTTAAATATCCATTTGCAACCAACAAGTTTCTTACCTTCAAGTAATTTGACAAATTCTCAAACATCATTGTCTGTCATAGACTTTAACTCTTCTTGTAGTGCGTTAATCCACTTTTCAGAGTTAGAGCATTGTTTGACTTCTTGGAAAGATGTATGATCACTTTCCAATCCCATGTCAAAATTATGCTCTTGGAGATAAGCATAATCACGAGAATTCATGGTTATCCGTTCCCTTGTAGATCGCCTTAAATACACTTGTGGTTCAGGAGGTTGAGGTATCTGCTCAGTAATCTGAGGCAGTATCTCAATCTCAATGAAATGATCCTCCAATTGCATTGGAGATGACACAAGAATATTTTAGTTTATTACTCTCACTGGATGTGCAATATTCATAATGTAAGGTATGGTAACTATACATGTACTTATTGCACTAGTAGTGACCACAGGAGGATCTCTAACGCTTTCCTCAAAAGATATTTCCCCAACCTTAGTGCTTCCATTGTCCTCAATAAATTTGGCATTTTTCATTTCGAAGAAGGATCTATTAGAGGAATCATAAAATTTATAACTCCTTAACTTCTCAGTATAACCTACAAAATTGTAGCTAAATGTTCTAGAGTCCAGTTTCTTTTTGTTAGGCTTATAAGGCCTAGCCTCAGCTGGACAACCTCAGATGTGTAAATGTCTAATGTTAGGCTTCCTACCTGTTCACATCTCGAATGGGGTTTGAGTTACTGTCTTACTAGGTACTCTGTTAAGTAGGTAAACTACAGTCTTAAGTACCTCACCCCATAAAGACTCCGGTAAAAAAGTAAAAGTCATTATACTTCTTATCATATCTTTTAGGGTATGATTGCGTCTTTCAGCTATACCATTCTGACTGGGAGTATCAGGCATGGTATACTGAGGCACAATCTCACACTCAGCAAGATATTTTGCAAAAGGTCATGGACATTATTCACCTGATTCATCATATCGACTGTAATATTCACCTCCATGGTCGGATGATACGGCTTTAATTTTCTTACTTAGTTAAAGTTTAACTTCGATTTTAAAAATTTTAAACATGTCTAGAGATTGCGACTTCTCATGAATAAGGTGCAAATAGCTAAATTGAGAGTAGTTGTCTATGAAGCTGAGAAAATATGTGTGTCCATTCCAAAATATCTTAGGGAATGATCCATATATGTATGTATGTATTAGCTCCAAAACGTCACTACATCGACTAGTCCTCTTATTCCTTTTGTTAGTTATTTTTCCCTTAACACACTCTATGCAGACATCAAAGTTTGACATGTCAAGAGAATCGAGAATTCCATATGACATTAACCTTTCTAGGCGTTATTTGGATATATGTCCTAAACATCTATGCCACAACATAGAAGAATTCTTATCGGTCAATTTACGTTTCGTACCTATACTATGCATTATTAGGTTGTTAACCATATGAGTAAAGGTGTTCAATATATAAAGTTTATTAACCAAAGAACCATTATCAATCACAATCAAATTAAAGAAAATATTAAATATTTCATTTCCAAATGAACAAGAATATCCTGATTTATCCAAACAAGAAATTGAAATTAAGTTCCGTCTAAAGACGATACAATAAATGTATTTTCTAAATCCAAATAGGCATTAGTTCCTAAACAAAACCTAAAAACACCAATTGACTCTACTTTAGCCTTCTTTCTATTCCCCGTATAAATGTATCTTTCACCATCAAGCGAAAGTCGGCTCCTGAGACAACCCTGTATAATGACACTTATGTGAGTAGTAGCACCAGAATCTATCCACCAAGTGTCAGTCGGTATAATTGTTAAATTGACTTCTGAACTAACAAAATTGAGATGTTTACCCTTCTTTACACGCCAGTTGGTGTATTTGGTGTAGTTTTTCTTCATATGATATTTTTTTTTACAAAAGAAACAAGTGGACTCCTTATTTTGCTTCTTGTGCTCCTTACGACCATTGCTCCCAAAATCTACAGTTTGTTTTTCCTTTCCTTTATTGTTGATCCTTTTTCTTTGCTTGCCCGCACTTTGAGAATTAGATGCTAAGTGAGCACTCTCAGATGTCTCACTCTTTAGTCTTCCCTCTTCTTGCACGCATTGAGCAATAAGCTCATTCAATGTCCACTTTTCCTATTGAGTATTTTATAAAATTTTAAAAAGTGTGAACCGTGCAGGCAGAGACATCAAGACAATATGAACTAACATGCCCTCAAACATATCAAGTTTTAGTGTCTTCATACTTGTCGCTATATTGGACATCTCCATAATGTACTATCTTATATTTCCTTTACCAGTATACTGCATAGTTACCAACTTCGTAAGAAGTGTGGTAGTCTCGACCTTTTCATTTAAGATGAATCAGTCTGCCCAATTGGTTTAGGAAACTCCTAGCATCCTCTCCCTCAATTATTGTGTCATTTATTGGTGCATATATGGAAAGTTTCATGATACTTAGACTTATACGATTTGATTGTTCCCACAGCTTAAATTTAGCTCTCTGCTCTATAATGTTAGCACTGATCAGAGGTGCGGGACGATCATTTTTTAATGCATAGTCTAAGTCCATGCAACCTAAGACTACGATCACGCATTCTTTCCATTCAGCAAAATTTGAACCAGTTAGTGTAGAGATATTATTTATACTGGCAGTAACAGATTGCACTAAAATTAAAAGAGTGTAAATAATGTAAGCTTATGATTTAATTAAAGCAAGAACATGTATAAATAAAACATAAGATTATGCAAATAAAATAAATTTTTTAAATGTATATAAATGAGCTCTTTATGAGATACCAAGTACAACATAATAAGTCTTCCTTTGGGCCGACACATTATTTGTTTGCGGTATTCTTTGATATAACTCAAACTTTAATTGGACACATAATGTGTCTTCCTTTAGGCCGATCCATTGTGCGTATAATATGACACTTTATATGAGTTATAAATTGGTCCATAGCTTACAACAACTTTAATCTGCCACACAATATGTCTTTCTTTGAACCGACATATTTTGTGCATGATCTGAACAAAATAAATTTTGTTCTATATAGTTGTAGGCTACCTTTAGCATATATCTGGCATAAAAGTAATTTTTCTTTGGGCTGATTACTTTTAGCATAGTTATACGTCTACCAACATAAAATGCAATAAACCTATCTAAAGTGCATACCTTTGGGCCGACACGATAGTTCAACTTAATAACACGTGTGTAAATAGACCCAAGAAAATTCTAGAAACTTTAACTAAATAGAAAAACACTTGATCAACCTTAAAACTTTAAAATTAGGCTTATTAGTCGATTGATACCATATAAGAATCGATTAATTTTACCAATTGATTATCTTAATCAATTTAAAAACCTACCATACATGACTAAGGTTCATTTAATATCTCTAATCGATTAAATAAAATAATAATTCCACTGTTTCTTTATTAAAAGTGTAATTTTAATATTTTTTCTTTGCATGAAATAGTATTACTGTCACATTTTTCTCTCTTCTTAATCGATTAAAAACCACTCAATCGATTAAAAAAAAATAATCGATAAAAAAACCCATTATAATCGATTAGAAATAATTCTAATCGATTGATAAGCAATTCTGTCGTGAATTTAAGATTGTAATCAATTGAATCAAATTCTTAATCTATTGATGGACTCAATCGATTAAGTTGATCGATTCCAATTATTTCTGTGTTCGATTTTAAAGTTGTTAATTGATTGATAATAATCATCAATCGATTAGACAGCTATAATCAAACCAGTAATCGATTGAAAAAGATCCCGTATTCGATCGCGTCGTGCCAATCGATTGGTAAAGTTTATCAATCGATTGGTGTCAACTTGATCGATTAACCAATCGATTACGGACGGTTCTGTTCCCTAATTTTGGCTTATCAATTGATTGGCTGACCAAGTCAATCGATTAAACTATCGCGATTTGACCTAAAATTAGGTTAAATAGTGGCGATTTTCGCCATTCTTTAGGTTCTTCATAGAAACACAAACAATTTGGAAAAACAAGCATATCCTGGATTTTCTTATATGATTTTCGACGATAAAAAATAATGTTATATTAGGAAAACTTAATCTAGCGTAAGAACAAATAAATCGATGAAAAAACTTATACTGTATTGCCATGAAATTGAAGAAATAGAGTTATGACTCTAATACCAATTGTTAGTTCTTGTAAAATCCTAAGCCGCATGAATTCTAGATAACCAAAATAAAAATTCAAATAGGAAAAATAAAAATATGAGCATGAATCTAGTTTCATCAATTAAACATAGCATAACATAAAAGCATAAACCAAAAGTGACAAAAAAACTGATTGAAGAACCATTGTCTATGTCCTGTAACATCGTTGGAAGAGATCCCTGAGGAAGAAGAAGAAGTGGAAGTAATAGGAGAAGCCTTAACAAGGAATTAGGGTGATGGTGCCGAAAAAATCTTAGTCTAATGGGAAACCAAGAGATGTCTCAAGAAGATGCTATAAATTCTTGGGGACCTCCCCTTATATAGACAACCAATCTATTATCAACCCATAGATGATAACGAATCGGGCTAAAGAGTTCTACACATACGAGATCCACATCTAATAACCCGAAACCCAATAATTTAAATTAGATCACTTAACGGATTTTGATATCGCAAATCTTAAATTACATCTAAATCTATCTTAAGAAGATTAAATTTAACAATGAGTATATATATATATAAAACAAACATTATATTATAAATTAATTAATTTGAAAAACATCTTGGTCTTAATTTTTTTTTTTGTTATAAATGACCAAAAACTGATTTACAAATTAGCTTGTGGTAATATTTTTAGATCCAAACACGGCTAATTATTTATGAATATGATTGTCGTGTGAGCTGATTTAGAAATTAATTTACACAAGATCTAATCAAATTTTAATTTCTTTGAAAAATATACATCTATTTTTCTCTTTTAATTTGAAGTCAACTAAAGGTTTTTAAATCATTATATCAGTTGATTGAAAATATTTAGAAATAAAACTAGTAAAATGCGGGAAATATATTTTTTAACAAAAAAATGAGATTCTACATGAAAAAAATTAAAGTCAAGGGCTTTATTTGATTTAAACTATTTTAATACTCTCGCACTTATTTTTCTAGCACATTTAAATTTATTAAAAATGGATAATATAGTAAATATTTATTTTTCATTTTTTAAAATTATAAATTGAAAATAAAATTTATTTAGTTATCAAATAAGTTCTCGTAGTGCAAACCAGCTAATTTTAAGCTTCTTTTTCTTTTCTGGGTGCAGCAAAGTCACGTGTCAATACTGCGTACGTAGTGTAAGTTTGGGTTAGAACCGCAGTTGTATGCTGCGATGAGGCGGGTTTGGAAAGACGGGAACGAAATGGACAATTGCTCATCCGTAACAGAGCTTGTAACAGACAACAGCACAATCTGGCGGTAGATACGGAAATCAGGAAGATAAGGGACAAATGGACGGTTTGTGATTAGAAATTAATTAATAATAAAATTTGAGATTTATAACGAGATTTTTTTATTAGGGAGAGAATAGATTTTTATATTTTGATGTAGTATATTTAAAATCAAACAAAATTGATTTAGAATTCTAGAGATGTCTTAAATTGTTTTCACTTCTTGTCAACTTAAATGCACAGTTGGCATATTCAATTACCCGCAGTGAATATCTTGATCGAACGGCTGTGGTTTCAACGGCGAACACGTGGCGCAACGACCTCGAGAATAGAGACGGGGCAATGCGATAATTTGGCTTACTCTGTTCGGACAAATGGGTCGCTTAGGGACTCGCTTCCGAGATAAGACTTCCGATCTATAAATAGGGTGCTCTCTGAGAATCAAAAGAAAAAGGGCAAAAAAAATATATATCGAGCTGAAAGTCTAGCTCGGGCGTCCTCGTCTCCGCTGTCTTTCTCTGTCTGGCTGTTCTCTGTCCCGAGGGCGCGAGCTAGGGTTTTCTCGTCTTCGATCGAGGAGGGCGACTCGGCGATCGTGGGTTCGTGGTCGAATTCCATTTGCCAGAATGGCGTACCAGGGAAAGAAGCTGGTCAATGATCCGAATGGTCTCTTCTCATCGTTTCTTTTTTTGTTCTTCGTTTGCTTTCTATGATTTTTGTTCATTCGATTTTTTCTTATCTCTGGTGAATATTGCGATTGCTGTGGTCTGACCGCATTGTGGAGTCTATCGTTGAGTGTTCTTGATTTTCATTGGATACTGCCCTCGTATAGATGAATGCCTGCTCTAAGGGCTGGGTTTCTATTATTCAATTAGATGCTTGATGAGCTCATTTTTGGTTTTGTATTGTCTGATTTTCTTGTATTTGGAACAAGTATTAGGATCAGAATAGCTCTGATCCCAGCTGTTAGGATTCGAACACCCTGCTACATGCAGTGAGAGCAAGAAACATAGAGAACGCGGAGAAGTAACGCACGACGGCTTCAAGAAAATATATAAATAAAGTAGAGTCAGATGCTTTTGTGGGTTTTGACTAGATTACGGAAGTATAGCCACATGGAATGATCCTAGTTTGCCGGCATCAAAAGCTCATACAAAGAGTCTAGGACACACTAGGTAAAATCCTGAAGTTTTATATAATGGTTGATCTGGGAATATGATTGGATCTTGATCATGATCAGGATTTCACCCCCACCCCATATGTGTTGTTTCATCATACTGCATGATGCCCAGCCGAGTTCCACTCGTTTGACAATACATTGTTGCATCAGATGCTGGTTTATACTTGTGATCATCTCTACTTACTTGAATATGTCTTGATAGCTTGGCATTGCATTTTGGTCTTTGGTTCTTTATTTTTGGTTTATGAAATCGTTATTTTAGATGCTTGATATTATCTTAATGGGGGGCGGGATCTTTGACTTTTAGTAACTATTGCAGTTTTTTCACTGTTTGACTTGTATGAGGTCTGTGTAAGTGAAATAGTGCCATTGTCTTGAGCAAATCTTATCATCCTTGAATGTTGTATTAAAGAAAACCTTGGATTATTGGTGATCTTTCATAGGAGAGAATGCTGATGATTCTTTTCCTTTTAGATTTCTTGTTATTTTTTGTGTAATAATAGAGGTCCTTAATCTAGTTCTTAAGATTTAGGTAAGTTATCATCTTGGGTTCATTATAAGGATTTACTGTTCAATTTAGACTCTCAATAATGTTTCCTAGATTGGTTTTCCCATTTTAATTTGACAGTTTATGCTACTTTTAATGATTAAAAACATGCAGTCATTGTTAAAGTGATCACTTTGAATTGACTTGAATGTGTATCTTAAGAAAAGAACATTGTGTTCCAACTTAAATATGACTAGGCTGTTGATTAGCATGCACGCCCTAGGTTCTGACACTTGTTTACTTTTTTAACCATATTTGTTGCTTTATGGATATCCAATGAATTCTCTTAAATTGGTTAAAGTTGATTTGGCTTTTCAATTGCTGATATGGTTATAAGTGGAAGTGTTGTTGTCCAATGACTTGGATGCATACCTTGGGCATATCTGTTTTATTATACAGTGGCAAATGTGAATCTTTTGCATGTTGGAGAGGATGCATGTGTTGAGCTGTTGAATTTTTCCTTTTTGCAGACAAATTCCTTGTTTTTAACCCTCTGTAAAATGATTTGTATTTAATAAGGAGTTGATTTGGCTAACCAAAATGCAGATGTGGTAACTGAATTTATTGAGGGATTAGTTGAAACTTATCCTGGTTTACAGTACTTGGATGGCTTTCCACAGGTATATTTCTTGTGAAAGTATGCCATGAATCATATTATCTTTGTAAATAAATTCTCTCACTCTATCTTGCAGATTAAGGTAGTACTACGTGCTGATGTCTTGAGTGCTACATATGACAAAGTGGCTGTCATATCTGGTACTGCTTGCTATTAAGTTATCCTTCTCTTTTCATGTTTGTTTACTTATTATCTTATTCTCTTAAAATTGATACGTGGCTTATGCCTCAATGTCAATTCTAGTTTAAAGCCTATGAGGTTCATGTGCACCTGTCCATATAATTAACCAAACAAATTTCGTATCTGCATATAGTCAATTTGATGGCCAAAAAACCCTTCTATTTGTACTCCTTATCAAAGTTTTTCTCGTCAAAGCTAAAACTATATGCACATTATGCACATGCATTTTTTGCCTAGCACTGGATGCAAGTGGTTCATATAGGCATTCCATCTTCCCAAGTTCAACACTTCAAAAATAAATGTCCACAAGTGCACTTATGATTAGAGGAATGAACATATGTATTTGTTGATAACAGGATATTTAGTTATCATAACAAAATAGCCATGTCAGAGGACTGTTATGCTTGAGCATTTCTGTGGCATTTCAATCTTGCAGCCTGCTCAAACTAATCTTTCAAGAATGACATCCATCTAAAAATTGCAGGAGGTGGAGGTGGGCATGAACCTGCTCAAGCTGGATTTGTTGGTCCAGGGATGTTAACAGCTGCCATCTGTGGGGATGTTTTTACCTCCCCACCAGTCGACTCTATTTTGGCTGTATGTCTTTTTAAACATGTAAATCTACTTATCATGTCCATATGAAATATAGCCTCACTTGGGTTCAACTTTGCAGGGTATTCGAGCAGTAACAGGTCCAAAGGGTTGCCTTTTGATAGTCACGGTACTATAGTGTTTGTCTTGGAATGTGCAGTTGTAAAGAATCCCTTTTTTCTTTGATTTTCTATTTGAATGTTTGAGGAATATTAACAATTGACAGTCTATTATTATTTTTTTGACAACTATATGTGAGCAGAATTATACAGGCGACCGACTGAATTTTGGATTGGCAGCTGAGCAAGCAAAAGCAGAGGGATATAAAGTTGAGGTAATTGAAACAAATTCTCTCATATTTATATGACATTTAGTTATTAATGATTCTTATTGGCATTTATTTGATTTGATATCCTTAGATGGTTGTTGTTGGAGATGATTGTGCTCTTCCACCACCTCGTGGCATAGCTGGACGAAGAGGATTAGCAGGAACAATTCTAGTTCATAAGGTGTTCTCTTTGGTGCCGATCAAAATCCAATTATGCTTGATCCCAATATATTCTTCATCTAGGAGAAATCTATTAGCTCTGAAGAGTTATCCCATATCCATTATTTCAGGGAGACCAAAGGCTTAAAATTGCATGTAGAAATAAGACCTTATTCTTTAATAGTTACACCAATGGAATGTGTTGAGCCTAATTTTGACATTTAGAATTTGTACTGAATAAAATTCTATTATGTGCTAATTTCTTTTTCCATATTTTAGGTTGCTGGAGCTGCTGCAGATGCTGGTCTACCCCTTGCTGATGTTGCTGCAGAAGCAAAGCATGCTTCTGAAATGGTGGGTACAATGGGAGTTGCACTATCAGTCTGTACACTTCCTGGTCAGGTCACATCAGATCGCCTAGGTCCAGGATTGATGGAACTTGGACTTGGAATTGTAAGTTGTGTTCTAATTCAACAGTTAAAACCAGTTTTCAACATAAAATATACTAAGAAGGATGTTATTTGATAATCTATCAGCATAAAGAAGCACTGTTCTTCACTACCATTCTCATTTTTAGCAAAATATGATACTTATCTTTTCAAGTTGTCTTTTCAGCATGGTGAACCAGGCGCTGCTGTTGTTGATCTTCAGCCAGTTGATGTAGTGGTCTCTCATGTTCTCAAGCAGATATTGTCAGCGGTATGCATGTTGTATCATGAGAATCATTTATTCAAGTATATATAGTGTCTTAAACCAATATCATCAAAGTGTTGAGATTCAAAACTGTCATGACCAAGTGTCTCTTTCCTCATGGATAGAACACGAATCACATAGCATTGTGACAATTGTAGAAAAGGCATTACAAACAGCATGCAATATATCTCAATGTTTTGCTAATCACCAGCATTGAGTGCAATAGGAAAACACGTAGAAAATAACTGAAATATGTCAACTAGAAAAAATTGTAATAGGCTAAAGTCACATATTGAAGTTGAAAGATAACAACTAACAATATTCACAAATTACAGAAGCATAAGCAATAAAAATTCAGAAAGGAATGCAAGCAAAGAAGTCTATAAGTTTGAACAAGTAAATCTGGATTAAAGTTCAACAACAAATTAAGTTTCAGAGCAGCATCTAACAACTTGATTCAACAGCCCTAGTACTTTGCCTCAGGAGCATTTATAGACAAGATAACAGCTAACAAGATTCACAAATTACTAAAAGCATATGCATTACAAATCAGAAAGGAATGCAAGCAAAGATGTCTCTGTAGGTTTGAGCAAGTAAATCTTGATGAAAGTTCAACAACAAAATAAGTTTCAAAGCAGCATCTAATAACTTGGTTTGGCAGCCCTAGTACTTAACTCAGGAGCATTTATAGACAAGACCAAGGGGCATGATAACTAGGAAACTTCTAGGAATGCAACATTATGACACTTGAATGCAAAAATGTCGTAATTGAGTAGCCCAATCAAATTTTAAAGTATCGTTTCACTCTAAAGTTTTGGCTGCAGCTTGGAATGGTATAGTTTTCTATGATGTCATGTTGACAATTTGCATACTTAAAATAATCTCGAGATCAATTCAAATGAAGATCGATAATACTTTGGTTATTTCTGTTGCTATCTCTATCTTCTGCTATGGTTATTTCTGTTGCTATCTTCTGCCTTCAAATGAGCCAGTAGGACATAGTTATAGAATATCAATACATTTGGTTATTTCTGTTGCTATCTTCTGCTATGGATGCTTATTCCTATTCTCTTCCCTTTCTCTTTATAATGTTTCATCTTCTCCCCTTGACCATAGAATTGAAGGATGTGAAGTGAATATTTTTGTCTCAATTGATTCAGGATGGACCTACGGAGACAAGCCTTGCTCGGTTGGTCCCTTCGAATTGTGTTGGCACTAGTGACACAATGACATTTATTCATGCCAACATAGTATCAGTATTGGTTAACAACTATAATAAATACATTTTGGCTAATATACTGAGACAATACTTATTTCAGTTGGTACCTTCTACATTGTGTTTGTACGAGTGAGACAGTGACAATTTACCCATGTCAGCATACTAGATATCAGTTATTGGCCATAATGATACATTTAGGCTATGGCAACCCATACCCATCAACATTTAAAACTATGACTTTGTACAGAATCCTGAGCATAAGAAAGTTTTGAAAGGGCCATGGCCATCTTAATGAAGGATTAGTAGAAGACTAGTGGAAGTGGCCAGCTTGGTGAAGGGTTAGTTGCCACCAATAGAAGTGCTTGAGGCAACTATTTTTAAGTCATTGTTTCCCAATTAGCATTAGGTAGCATTTCCTGGGACCACAACTTTGCAAATGATGTCAATGGCAGAAACACTTCCAGACACAAGCAAGAAGGCTTTTCTAGTTTGTCAATCCACCCTAAGGAAAGGAACTTGTCGATCAAAACAACATTGTAGCAATCAAAAAGAATCAAGCTTTCAAGGAGCAAGGTGGTTAGTTCATAAATGGTATGAGATTTAATGAGCCTGCTCTCTTACCTTTGAGGCCTGTTCTATATAGCTTTAGCAGGCTTGGATATGGTACGTTATTCGAAGGAAGCCTAATGTCAACAACATAGCTCAGACTAGGTGCTCTGTGTTTGACTAACTCACAAATCCACTTTATATAAACTAGTAGTTCATATGATTTGATAGAGGTAGTGCTGCTATTCCTTAGTATGAGTAGCTTAATGAAACTTTGACGCGGTCAGCCTTATGAGTGGAAGAGGTCTTTGATACTTGAACTCTTCATCTAATCCCTCTATATCCGTGTCAGATACCAACACTCTAAATGGATACTCAGATATCTCTATTCTATTGGTCAGGTGTAAGGTGGAGATGGCTCCTTATAAGGCGAAAAGGTTCTTGTCACATGAACAGGTGGAGATGATGACTTTGCAAGATGATTCCTGGTAAACATGACTTGCTTATAAAGTGAAGATTTGAAGGTGACTCCTTATAGGTGTAGAGGTAGAGGTAACTCAAAGCGTGAAATCTCTATAAGTTGAAGAGGTGTGGATGATCCCTTGTTAGGTGAAGGGTGGGGGTGGATCTTATTGGATGAAGAGTTGAAATTGACTCCTTGTGAGGTGGAGTTTTCCCTTTGAGGTGAAGAGATGAAGGTGACTCCAAATAAGATGAATTTGTAAACTCCCTTGTAAATCCAATGTGAGTTCTGAGAGCTCAAAACTAAGCAAAGAGACAGCGAGGAAGGGTTGAGAGTCTCCTTTTGGTCAAAAGCATCCAAGACATCTGTAGGCTTTTGAGATGGGCCATGTTTACTTGCTAGGTTATAATGCCAGCTATGGGTGGATATTTGTCATTCTTTATTTCGACCGTGTGGATGAGATAGTTATAGTTATTACCTGGCTAGATTTGTATTGGTGAGTGGGTATCATAGTGCATTTATCCATTAACAGTTACAACTTAGAACCATATAGTTATATTAGGAGATAATATGTTTCTTCTTGTCTGATTTACCTTCTCCATTTCATATGTTCTAGTTTAATGCTGTATACATATGAGGTATTCATAGAGAAAGCTATATTCACGTTTCCTGATATTAACAATCAAAGAATAGTTGGATATTTTTTTTTCTACATCAACAGTGAAGTAGTCTTCCAATACTTGCAGGAAACTCAATATGTCCCAATCACCAGGGGAAGCAGAGTGGTTCTGATGATTAATGGGTATGGGTTCTTACATTATTTTGTAGTTTCTTTGAGTTTTATAATTGTTTTGTAGCAATTTGACCTGTCATATATATATATACATACATTCTCATATTTACCTAACTCCTATTGTATTCATTTTTCTAAAGAGCAGCACAATGTGCTTGATTAACTAGTAACTTGAAGTAGCATATTAGAAATTTATTGATATGTGAATTGAACATAAATGGTTAACTCCTATTGTATTAATTTGTTCTTTAAAGAGCAGCACATTGTGCTTGACTAACTAGTAACTTGAAGTAGCGGATTATAAATTTGTTGACATGTGAATTGAACATAAAATGGGTTCCTTGGAATTGAAATTCTAATTTCTTGAGTTCACCTGTTGAAGTTGGTTGCCAATATAGCGTCTTAATAATGATGTGGAAGAAAGAAGTTATTTATTGGAGTTATTTACCTTGTTTTCCTATTAAAATACTTGATTATTAACCAGTGACATTACCAGGTACTATGTCTTTAAGATGCTTTTGCTGAAAAGTGGTCATGTTTGTTGAATTAGTGCCACAAAGTTGGTTCCACAAATAAAATACATTACCTAATTTTCTCTCTCTGAATCGAATTAGTGGGTATGCAATTGCTATCTTTTTTATTTTCAATGTGAAACTGCAAACTAGATGATGTTCATGTGCAATAGTGGAAGTATCTGTTTTGGTTTCCTTTATCCAAGTTTGGACTTGGTATCTATCAACCGCTGATATTGTTCTTATTCCTATTTTCCTTTATTGCTTCTCTAGAATTTTTTGAGAACTATGAATTGGAAAATATTGCTCCTATATTCTAGGTTTTGTAAAATATGTGATGCAAAATGAGCAAGAAGATGATAAACCTTTGTGCTCGGTGAATGAATCACAAAATTGCATGCATCAATTGATTTCCTGTAAAAAGAAATGATTGCTAAAAAACAATTTATTAACTTGAAGATACTATAACAATGGCATAATCTAAATAAATATATCGCTACAGATTTAGGAAACAAACAACTAATTTATAGAATAACTTATCCTATTAAATAAATAATAAATTTCCCTCTTTTATCTTGATTACAATAATAAAAACTTGCAACTTTTAAACAATTTTTAAAATCTAAAATTAGTATTCTAAAATATTCTAAATCTTAAATTTTCTAATTTAAATTGTATGTTCTCACCCACCAAGAAACTAAAAAAATGTTACTATCTTCAATTCAAGAGTTTTTTTCCAGTAAGAAAAATAAATCTATCTATCTATCTATATATATATATATATATAGCCGATCTCATCTAGTGAGATAAAACTGGGTTGTTGTTGTTGTAAATGGTGTGATCGATCACAAAGTGGAAACAGTCTCTATAGGTTTAGTGTAGTCTTAGTGTCTAAAAATACTAGTGTTGAGGATGAGAACATAGTCTAAAGTTAATATATAAGGACTTAGACCTGAATGCCTCCTAGTGAGATATAAAATTATCTTTGAAAAATTAAACCATTGTTCAAATGTATTGGTAAGTTAAATAACTAGACATTTAAATCAAATTTATTAACCTAAAATAGCTTGATAAAATGGGAAAAATGGTTCTTAGAGGACTTCTTAAGTTAAATGCATGAATGCAAGAAGAGAACTATTGTATAGTTTATATTACTCAATAGAATGCTTAGTGGAATCCTAAATTTTTGTGAAAATAAAATGGAAAATAAAAACAACTTTATAGTCCGTTGAGTTTCAGAGTCATAAGTAACTAAAAGGCACACATATCAATGAAAGTTTAATCGTCAAAATGGATCTCTTGCATTCTTAATTCATTATCTTTGTTTTCCTTAATTTTCTCTTTGCACAAATGAATTAGATATAATCTGGTCATTATCAATCAAATATTATTCAAAAGGGTCAAGTGAATAATAATTTCTTTAACACGAACTTTAACAATTCATCTCGAGTTTACAACATTATGTCATGGTTTGTGTGTTTGTTTTCTAAATGGGTCAAATTGTCACAAGACACTTTTAAAGTTAGGATATGTAAATTGGCCAAAGGTTCATCCAATTTAAGCAGGGGCCCTAGGTGTTATCTTTAAAGTCGGTGCCACTTTTGGACATTTTACTTTTTCAACTTAGAGGTTGTGCTTTTGCTTGAAATTGTGGTCACAATAGTATTTGCTCACTACAATTTTCTTACACTATGGAAACTGGTTTTGTAATAAGTCTACTTTAGTAGGTAGAAGAAAGTAATCCACTTCTTATTCCTTTAAAGAGGGTGGGGAAAGGGGTGGGGTGGGTCCATCAATGCCCATTCCTAATAAATTTTCACATTGGGAACCATATTCAGTCATACTTCAGAATGGTTGTTTTAGATTTTTATTTTACTATGGAGTTGATCTAGTAAATGCACTTCAAGTAGGATTATATGAAGCTATCAAATTAAGATTTTGGGACGACTTAGATGAAGTATTACAAAATATTCCGTTAAATGAAATGATTTTTATATGAGGCGATCTAAATGGGCATGTTGGAGTGAAAAATGGGGAATATGAAAGGGTACATAGAGGTTATGGGTTTGGAACGAGAAATGAAGAAGGAAAAATTATATTGGATTTTGCGATAGCATATGACTTTATATTAGCTAATACATATTTTAAGAAAAGAGAAGAATACTTGGTCACGTTTAAAAGCAGAAATAATAAATCGTAAATTAACTTTATTATGGTTAGGAAGAGTGATAGAAAGATTTGTAAAGATTGCAAGGTCATCCCTAAAGCTTAACTACCCAACATAGATTAGTAGTGTTGGATATACGCCTCAAACATAGTATCAATAGAAAGAAAATATATATGACTCTTAGAATTAAGTGGTGGAAGTTAAATGATGGAAAACAAAACATATTTAAGGAGAAGGTAGGAGTATAAGTATTAGGGAAAATATATGGTGACCCCAATACGACATGGGATAAGATGATATCAAAGTTGAAAATAATAGCTAAGAGTGTACTCGGTGAGTCAAAGGGGCATGCACCACCAAGTAAGGAATCTTGATGGTGGAATGAGAAAGTACAAGAGAAAGTAAAGGAAAAACGAACGGTTTATAAGGAATTATATATTTGTAAGAATGAATTTTTTAAAAAAAATATACATTAGTCAAGAAAGAGGCTAAAAAAGTAGTGAATGAAGTAAAGAATGAAACTTTTGAACGATTATATCGAAAATTGGATAAAAAAGGGGGAAAAAGACATTTATAGAATAGCTAAAGCGAGAGAAAGAAATACAAGAGATCTTATCCAAATAAAATGTATTAAAGATGAATGCAAAAGGGTATTAGTAAATGATGGAGAAATAAAAAAGCGGTGGCAGAGGTATTTTTTTTAATGAAGGTTTAGGTGACCAACGTAACTTAGATAATTTAAGTAGGTTAAATGAGTATAGAAATTTAAATTTTATTGTAGAATTCAAATTTCAGAAGTAGAATAAGCTTTAAATTAGATGCACAATGGAAAAACAGTTGGACCTGATGATATCCCGATAGAGGTATGAAAGTGCCTAGGGAAATAAGGTATTGAATGACTTATAAAATTATTTAACATGATATTAAAAACGAAAAAAATGTCTAGGTAAGTATTCTAGTTCCTTTATATAAGAACAAGGGAGACATACAAAATTGTGCAAACTATAGGGGTATTAAACTAATGCGTCATACTATGAAATTTTCGGAAAGAGTAATAGAAAAAAGATTAAGAAAGGAGATCACGGTGATTGAAAATTAATTTGGATTCATAGCTGGAAGGTCGACAATAGAAGCTATACATCTTCTTAGGCAACTAATTGAAAAATATCGGAGTAAAAATAAGATTTACACATGATATTCATTAACTTAGAAAAAACTTATGATAGAGTCCCAAAAAAATTATATGAAGAATTCTAGAAAAGAAAGGTGTTGGCATAACATATATTGATCTAATTAAGGATATGTATGAGGATGTAACGACCAGAGTGAAGACTTCAGGCGGATTAACTGAAGCATTTTCAATAAAAATATGATTACATCAACGATCAGCTCTAAGTCTCTATCTTTTTACACTAATCATGGACGAACTTATTGGATATATTCAAGACATAGTACCGTGGTGTATGTTGTTTGCAGATGATATTGTGTTGGTAGATAATACACATGAAAAAGTAAATGCCAAACTAGAATCTTGGCGGGAAATACTAGAAGTGAAAGGTTTAGATTTAATAGAGTAAAGACAGAATATATGAAATTTAAGTTTAAAAATATTAAACGTAATGAGACAATTGTTAAGATAGGAGATAAAGAGTTGTGTGAAACTGAGAGTTTTAAGTATTAGGATTATTTTTGCAAAATTATAAAGGGATTGAGAGAGATGTCTTATATAGAATACAAGCAGGATGATTGAAATGGAAGAGAGCGTTAGGTGTTTTATGTGATTGTAAAATACCTCTAAAACTTAAAGAAAAGTTCTACAAAACGGCAATTAGACATGCTATGTTATAAGAAATTGAATGTTGTGCTATGACTCAAGCACATGAGCAGAGATGAGGATGTTAAGGTGGATGTCTGGATATACGAGGATGGACAGAATAAGAAATGAGAGCATTAGAGGGAAAGTCAGAGTGACATCTATTGAGGAAAAACTCCGAGAGATACGTTTGAGATGGTACGTGCATGTACTTAGACGACTAATAAATGTTCTAGTTAGGCGATGTGAAATTATGACAAATACCCATATAAAACGATCAAAAAAGACTTGGTTAACAACAATAAAACAAGATAAAATTTATTTAAATATAGATGATGATATAATAGGAGATAGAATTCAATGACGTAAAAGGATCCATATAGTGGGATAAAGTTTGATTGCTGTATTATCTATGAGCCTCCTATGGAATCCTTTATCTTCATAGTCTCCCCCTAACAAATAGGTGAGGACCCTACCTTAAGATGTAAATTTTTTGATAATGAACACTTGATCCGAATTTGTTGTCTCAGTCTCTAAGCGCCTGCCTCGGAAAAAACACAAGATCTTATGAATATTTTTATGTAAAAGGGAGAGAACAAACTAACTTTCAGATCCTTAATCAACCAAGTTGCTATTGGGAACTTGATTCAAAGTGGTTGCTGGATATTGAAATCACCAAGTTGCCCTAAGATGATGGTCACTATTGTACATGAGCAAAGGAACTTCTCAAAGAAATGAAGGAAGATATATAGAGGGAGGAAGATACAAAGAGGTGATGCTCATTTGAAATTTCCTTCCAAAATATAGTAGCTGTGGCTGACGCTTCCTAAAACCAGTAACCTTCCAAGTTAGGAAGAAGAAAGACTGATCGTCTTCCAAATTAGGAGCAAGTGAAATTTCTAAATTTTGCAAAGCTTCCAAATCTAAGGGAGGAGAATGGTATGGCTTCCAAGTCAGCTGATAGAGTACTAAAAAAACTTTAAAAAAAAAATATAGAGAGAGGGAGAGAGATTGAATTCTTTTCAAATATAAAAAGGGGGATTGATTTTTTTTAAACTAAATTTAAATTATACTTAGTTTTACTTAATTAAAAAGAATCATGGTATAACATTCTACCTTCACAAAGAAAACTTAGTATATAGTAGTAAAGAAAATTTGGTATGTAGTTACATGTAGCAAAAATATGGGGATCTTTATCTCATTTTTTGTAGTATAAGGTTATTTGTCTCATATGTCATCCTCATACTCCAAACTCCTAAGTAGTTCTTATTTTGCAAGTAATGCTCCTTTTAATTCAGAATACATACTAGGTAAGTTTTATTAATAGTCACACTGATAATCTCTTCAAGATGCGAGTCAGATTCAACATGTACTTTCGTAGCATAGATCCATGAAAGATGTTATGCTTCCCATCTAAAGAAGGTAGCGGAGCAAACCCTTGGTAGGGGATAATGGCGAAGGAAGACATCATCTTCTATAAAGAATTCCAAATCTCGATGCCTAAAGCCCATGTAACTCTTCTAGTGGCTTTTGTCAATCAACAATCTCTTCAACTCCTAAAAATTTGTCTCAAAAGAATTATTCTATATAAACTCATCCCTTTTAGAATCAGCTGAGTCAAGGATGTAGTTATCCTAGAGAACCCAAAGGGACTATAATATTTGACACGACTCAAAGTTGTGAAGGAACCTTGGCGTAACATTAAAGTTGTTGCCATGTGACTGGAGGTTCAAATTCGAATCACGGAAACAACCTCTTGCAAAGCAGGGTAAAGCCGTGTATAATAGACCCTTTTCGGGACCCCACATTAGCGGAAGCTTTGTGTACCGAGCTGTCCTTTACTCAAAATTGTGAACCTCCTGCACTGTCTTTGGTTGTTCTCACCTGGTTATTCCCTTAAATCTTTTGTAGATCAACATAATAACCTTTATGATTACAATGTGCATAAGCAATTTGACACTTGGCAATCAAAGGACACATTTACTAAACTTAGGCATACAACTAACATGTTGTATATTGTTAATGAATATCTTAACATTAATTTGAGATTTTCTTGTGCTCCACCTTCTATCTAGTGTACACCAAAGTATTGTTAATGAATGCTATAAAGAAATTTAAATATTTATAGAGCATTCGACCAACAAGCTCATGAATACAGCTGAACATTAGTGAGTTCAAAGGGCATGGCCATAAACTCGTAATGCTCATACACAGTCTTGAAGAGTGACTTCTGAACATTCGATTATCTATCTTATGAATGTTTTTGTAACTGACACATTAGTGAGTCAAACGGGCATGACCATAAACTTATAATGTCCATGCTGAGCCTTTTGAACATTTGAGTCTTTGACCCTCAATTAAAGATAGTTTTATCACAGATCGCCCTTCAAATACACCTTACACCTTGATATTGATGAAGTCATCAACTAGGTCAAAAGATATTTGTTCTTATAACAACATTGATGATAATCAATGCACAACCTCATGGATCCATCCTTATATTTGATGAAAAAAGCTGGAGCATCCAATGGATGTGTTGAGGGAATTAATCCCTTTTCAAATGGTTTTCTCAAATGGGACTTAAAGTCCTATAATTACTTCAGCACCATATATGGTGCTTTAGAGATTAGCATGCCACCCAACTATTTCAATTAAGAATTGGATTTGTCGTTTGCGTGGCAGATTAGGCAACTCCTAAAGTGCAAGGTTATCTTCTTGTCATTCTTTATCAATAATTGCCTTTCCTAAAGGGTGGAGATAGAGTCATAGTCTGCTCTCAAATCCAAATGAATTTCTATGGAGATGAGTCAAGAGGCTAGGAGGTGATACTTCTATTTGACAATCGACCATGACAAATCTAGTAGATCACCAATTGTCCAAGATCAAATTAATTTGGTGAAGTTTAATAAAAGGTCTACAGGGAGGACTGTGTCACTGGCAAGTTACAACCCTTCAACTCTAGGTCTGAATAAATCACCTCGCTAGACCAAGTAATCATCGCTAACCTCTACTAATTTATACCCTCCTTTCCTAATTTACCCACAAGTAAGAGTGATAGAAAAGAATGTATACATTCAATATCAATCAAAGAATTTCCAAAATGTTCAAAATTGAAATCATTCCATAGACCATCAACTCAGTGCCCAACTAGGACTCCTGCTTGTCAAAGAAAATACTTAGGCGATTTCCCTGGAGTTTGCTGCTACTAATGCAGTTGAGACTCTTGCAATGATGACTGTTGTTGAGCCTTAAGTTGATTGCACTATCCCCCCCTAGTTTGGAGATTGCTTGATGCCTGGGTTGCTTACTGTTGAAGTACATTTTTTTACTTGATGGGAATACACAAGCAACATGTCATGTATCTCCTAAGCTAAATCATGTTTGCCTTTTTCTATTGAGAGCAAGAACTAAACCCAGAGAAACGGCTCACCAGAAGATGCCCTCACTGGCTGAGCTATAGCCTGGACACATTGCTCATTCTTGAAGGAGTCTAATCCTACTGTTGGGTTAAAGTATTTTTTTTCTTCAGAAATCCACATCCAAATGCACTCAACTGTCATGGCAAAAAGAAATTGATGGTACATGATCTTAGTAGCACACATCTGATCATAAATTAGGTAACCTAATTCTTGGATGAAGTGCTCATGTTTGTCAACCTCTTTGGGCATCATTTGCAGAAAGAGTTCAGTTGATCCCTCAAATTTAATGACATGTTTTGACACACTTTCTGCTCTATTTGGGGTTTATATATTGGTGCCTCTGAATGTTGCATAAAGAGAAGGGTTAAAATGTATTTGGTTAGAACAATAGTACTTTGACAGCTACTATTTTGATCTCTTCCTCATGCAGTGCATGCATGAATATGACTACCAGCAATCAATTGCTGGTCTTCAAGCACTTTTAGCCAAAAAAAGTGCTTGATTGCCCTAGAGACCTTAGATTCATACCAAATAGGTTTCATCGTACTCATGGTGGTTCCGTTTATATATTTTTTCTTTTTAATTTTTAGCTCTATCAAAGTCTAATATTAGTGTTTGACAGCTACTAATTGATTAAAATAACATCCTACTGGTTGATGGCCATCAAACACTTTGAAAGTGCTTACAATTGTCAGCTTCATGCATGCACTATATGGGGAAGATGGGTAGATGTGGATGCACATGTATGTGGAAGAAAAAAGTTTGTAAATTATATAATTTTTCTAGAAAGATACGTTTGAAAAAGAATGGTCATGTCTAATGCTGCATGGAGAAGAAAATTTCATGAATTAATTATGCCTAGAACATTGCATAATTCTAAAATGAGTTTGAAGATGAGTTTTTGTGCATGAGCCATGCAACACATTCATCAATTTGACAACCAATAGTCGATTGGTAAGTTGAATGATTTGGCCAAAAGTTCTTGATGGTCATTAGTTTATTGACTTATCATGTGCGTTGGTTGGATGAAGATGGTCGGATAAAGCGAGCTGGGTTGAGGGACATTTTGGGAAAATCACAAAGTAGTTGTGCCCTTTGGTAGATTTGAAAGTGTTGTGCGTCCTTTAGCTATTTTACAACTTTAGGTGTCTTGATAAAATGCCAAAATTAATTTATTCCTTGATTGGGGGAGATCAATTTCTTTCCAAATGGAGAGAATTTAAAATTTACCTAATCTGACTTAATAAAAACGATTCTATAACACATTTAATACATCAAAAACTGGTGCACTATTTTATTATGTTGACTTGATTATAGAGGCCATTGGTTATGCTGGAAGAAAGAGTAAATAATTACACATTGGGTTCTTATTGGTGCATAGCGTCCACAATTACTATTGCTTGCCCTTGTTATTTAGGTTGGATCTTTCTTCACCATTTTGTTGGCTTATATGCTTTTGGACATTATGTAGGGATTTGGGGATAACAAAGATCTACTTTCAGTAATAAAGATTGTGGAAGAGATGAAGTTCTCTAAAGTTTTTATTGATAGAACTGCATATACTGCCATGGTTGATGCATTCCTCGCATGTGGATCAGTCAAAGGTAACTATCTTTCTGAGATCTAAGTCAATTCCAATGCAGTTAAATGTTTCTGTTTCTATTTGAACAAATTCATTTTACCCTAAAGATTTACTTGCTTTTTAAACATAACCCTAGATTTTATGTCATCAAAATGCCTTAAAAAGCTGTCATTTTACCCCCTAATTTCTAAAACCATTAAATGAATAGAATGATAACATGATATCCTCAACTCTAATAAGATGAAGCCACTTATTTACTATATCATCATTCTATTAAGTAGCTTTGTTAGTGGCTGATGGTTGTGTATAAAATGATAAAAATTCAACCTCAGAGAAGGGGGTATACCAATCATTGTAAAATTCTATGGAGTAAACCTTATGGGTTAAAATAAGAATTCCTTCGGTTACCAAAAAGTTCTCAAATAATTTGCTTTGTTACAGTTTTTAATAATTGCTCTGACATTCTTTTTCCATTTTAGGTGCTCTTTGCATTTTTGCAGAGATAATGAAGCAAGCTGGCGATAGTAATTTAAGGCCTAAACCTCATCTTTACCTTTCATTAATGCGGGCTTTTGCACTAAAGGGGGACTTCGATATTGTCCAAAAGTTAAACATAAGATTGTGGTCTGATTCTACGGGTTCAATTTCTCCTTCTATTCAAGCAGAAGTAGATGAACTATTGATGGAAGCTGCAATAAATAGTAATCAGGTACAGGTCTTCAACTATGTAATAAATAAATTAAGATTAATGTTTTATTTTTCTGCATTAAAAGAGATATCACACAATGGAGTAGGTGGTAGTAGGTAGTTTTTCATAAAGCAATTATCCATATAGAGCTACTCATCACAGGAAAAGTTTAAATTGGGCACCTATATTCCACAATGTTTAAATTAGGTCCCTCATTTTTTAAACCATAATACCCTTCACTTTTTAAAACAATTTGATTTGTTGGAATTGACTTGTTTAGCTGATAGTGATTCTAAAAATGATTTTTTTTAATATAAGGTAAATATCATCTAATTTTATAAATATGAATATTTTGAAGAACTTTTAAAAATATAATATTGATCACTTTCAATACTTTACATGGTTTGGACAAGATAGCTTGAATGACAAAAAAGTTTTAAAAAATAGGAGTTGATGTCCATTTAATCTTACAAGTAGTGAAACATCTCGCCTAAATGCAATGATAGATTTTTTAAAAAAATTAATACTAATTTTAATTTAATTGATTCTTTTCAAAAAAAAGAAAAATAATTTAATCTTTCAAATTTTAATCCATCAAATTGTTTTACCAAACAGTTTGAAAAAGTAAAGTTCATTAATTTTGGCCAATTTCTAAATTTAAAAATTTAATTAGACATTTGTTTTTTATTATTTTTTAAAAAATTATTTTATCCCATCAACTCTGCTCTCCTCACTTTGTTAGAATAATTCAACTTTTTTTAAAAAAAAATGATAAGAAGAAAAATATTTAAATTAATTTCTAATCTTCTTGACAAAAAATAAATAAATTTAGATAATTAAAGTGGCTTCACCCAAACAGGGTAATTAAGTTAATTTTATATTTTTAAAAATATTTGACAGTTAATTTACTATAAAATTAAATGGAATTTCCCTCCCTTTTTTATTTTTGCCATTCAAGTTGTTCTCTCAAACAACCTGATTTAAAGAAATCAAGTTCTTTTGAATAGTGGGTGTAAAAGTGGAGGGTATTTTGGTGTAGAAAAATGAAAGAGACTTTATTTGGGTATTTTGAAATATTGGGACAAAATTTGGACATTATGAGGGCTCGATTTGGGTAATGTCTCTTCTTCATAAGACACATGTTAAACTATGGGAATTCATGTTAATAGTTATTATGGTGTACCATATCTTCTGATACTAATATAGATTAAAATATAGTTTGCATGCATTGGAGAGTGTTGGTTCTTTTTTTCTTGGCTTCCTGTAGTTGTATTAGTTCCTTGGGTTATATTACATTATAGTAACTATAAGCATTTTAATTAATATGAAATTATGTGGATCTGCCAAGCTATTTGAATTTTGGTTAAAATATAATATAAACTTCAGAATACCAGGAAAGCTTGTATAATGGAAATACATTTTTCTCCTCATTTTACTATCTGCTCTTGACCAACTTTTGTGTAACTTACTATTTGAGCTGATTTATTTATAAATTCACACAATTTATTGGTCCATTTAAACATGCAATTCTGAGTCTGGTCGTAGGATTCAGCTGGCAAATTTGTTTAAATTTTTATTTATGATATATTGATATCAAACTACCTAGCTCTGAAGCATACATTCTCTTGATGCTTCATCAGAATCATATACTTTTAAACCATGATCAATGCTATGAAACATGTGTCAGTCTACTTTTATAGCCGTTTAGGTTTTTTTTTCCCTCTTAAAATTCCAGCGTGTTTGTTGTTGTACAGATTGGCATTGCTAAGGATATTTTGTCCAAGATAACTACTAAAATGGAAGGATTTTCTTGGACGAGTAGAAGTGGCATGGTATGCAAACAACTATTTCTAATTCAATTATCACCTTATAAACAACAGGACTAATACTCATTAAATTTCTTGTAGTTCAAGAATAAAAATTTAGTTCAACTTTTCATTTGGTTGTGGACATTGACAGAAAAATTTTAGTATGATCTGATAGGATTTAAATTCTGATGTCAATCTGTGCCATATGAAGGATTAAACTATTCTTCCCTAAATAATGCAACTTGTTTGCTTCAGATTGCAATCAAAGTAGAAGCTTTATTAGGATTCACTGGCTCGGTGCTCAGTCCTCGTATTCTTCCTCAGGTATGATGACTTGCATATTTCTGAGTGCAGTAAACTTTTTTGCTTCCACATCATTTTAGACATTCATGTCTGTTGATTCAGGTATTTGTGGATGATCCAATAGAGAAGTATATGACAACTATTGAAGAGGCCAGGCCATTACTTGCAAGCATGACCTTAAACAAGGCCGTTATGCGTTTCTCCAAGGATTCTGCTGTTCCAGTAGTGGATGACTGGGGCAGTTGTGTTGGAATTGTTTATCGCACCGATTGCAAGAAGGTATTAGTGCACACCCTTTCCCTTCCCTTATATTTTGAAGAGTTTAAGAAATTAAGGTATATTTTAGTAAATTAAATTATTCAATAAAATTTTGAGAATTCAAAGATGCAAGAAGAACTTATATGATGTTTACTTCAAGAAAGATTATCTCAAAAGATTACTAAGAGATTAAGTGCCTAATTATTAAAATAATTTTTTGTGCCTATTTATTAGAATATTAGAATATATGTTGTTATCTAAGTTATAGAGGGATTAAGTAGATTAGTTACATATTTTAAGTAAGAAATTTTTGTACAAACAGTTTTAAATATTTTAGATAGGAAATCTTTAAGAATCTTACACGACTTGTATTTTTTAGCTAAAAGAGAAATTTTTATACTACTTCGGTACAATTTGTCATGTTTTATTGTCTCAAACATTTGATTGTGAGAAGCAATACCTATGTAAAGTTAATGTAATAAAGGATGAGAATGCTAAAGTTGAATGCGAGTGGTTTGAATTGAAAATAAATATTAATATCCAAGAGTTTTCACAAATGATAACATGAGGGAAAATAGTTTGAGATGGAATGGATATATTCAAAACTAGTAAATTCTACACTTAAAAGATGAATTAGTTAGAATATGTTACGAGGAAATAATCCTCCTTTATAACTTATGTTTTCAATTTATTCAAAATATTTTTTTCATGTTATGACACCCATTTTAATCTATGTGAAATACAATAACATTTTATGTAAACAATTAATAACGTCATGAAAATTGGCACTAAAGAAAATTTAACATTGACACTACAAAAAGTATTCAAAATTGAATCAAAGATAAAGATGGTAGTGAAAATCATAAAGAGCATTATTGAAACCAAGAAGAAGATTATCATGAATGGATATTTAATTTCACTAATTCTCGACATGCAAGCCAATATGGAATCCCTTTTGCATATGGTAAGTGGCTCCTTGTAAGTTTCTTTATTTACCATTTAAAACATTAGAGAATCATAAATTTCTAAATGGATAAATATTAGAGCAAGGTTAAAATATATTTAAACCAAGAAGGCATCTTGGTAACATACCTATGCATATAAAGGTGGAAGGAACACAAGAAGTATCCACCTCAATGCCATTTCAATGGAGAAAAAGATTCATGTACTCAGACAATCAGTTGGGATGGACACACTCTAAGTTCATATAGCCAAACTCAATAGTTGGGATAAGATTTTATTATGATGAGAATAATATTGAATTCTATAAAAAAAAGAGACTTTGGAACTCTATATTTCAATATTTGTTAATATGAAGTAAAATATGGATGATTATAAAAGTATTCGAAGGATCCTTTGATAATGTATTTTGTTTTGTCTGCACAATCTTATTTTGGATAGCTAGCTGATGCCATGCCGTTAAAGGTGAAGGTGAAACAATAAAAGATACATTTGTGGACACAATCTTGTGTTTAGATTTTACATAATTCTTTTCAGTTTGTAATACACTAGAAGAAAAATGGCTCCTCCATTTGCTTTGTTGCTGATATGTATGTGTAACAATGTTTTGCAGTTGGATGCACCGATATCTTCAATGATGAGAGGCCCTCCACCTTGTGTAACAGCGTCGACATCTATTGGTAGGGCGATTGATCTTCTTCTTGAAAAAAGATACCAAATCTTAGTAGTAGTTCGAAATAGTGATATCTATCAAACTATTTATAGCTTTAGTTCGAGGCCTGTTGGAGTTTTCTCACTTGAAAACTTGTCTAGGCTTACGCATGTTTCTTCAGCTATGCAAGAAAAGTAATTCCGTAGAACATCAGATGTTGAATGGAGAATATTATTTTTTTAAAAGAAAATTCCTTAATGTCATTTTTAATGTTAACACCATTTGATACGGATGAAATTGTAATTTATATAGCCTCTATTAAATCTTTGATCTAGCCCAGCTGGGGTAGTTGGCTAGAGGACTAGATTAGGAAGATTTCAACTGAGTTGTATTGTGGATAAGGATCTATTCTTCTGAGATGATTCCTCAGAGGAATTGTCCAA
Source organism: Hedychium gardnerianum (assembly GCA_038050645.1). Taxonomy (NCBI): domain Eukaryota; kingdom Viridiplantae; phylum Streptophyta; class Magnoliopsida; order Zingiberales; family Zingiberaceae; genus Hedychium; species Hedychium gardnerianum. The sequence continues at coordinate 6,471,804 of JBBUKS010000021.1, forward strand.
GATAATGAATGACTATTACATAGGAATCATCGACAATACTGTGTATTACTGTTAATTTTCATTCAATAACCCTTGACCCTTGAGATTAGTGGATATTTTATATGTGCCTTATCATCTAAGTCGGTCGGACTCGTCCAAACTGAGATTACATTGGCTAAACTACATTATATCTTTGATTTGAACTCAGTTGAACAACACTCTAGGTTTCTCAAATTCATCTTGGTGGAGCATTTGACACCCATTCAAGTTTGAACCTCGCACCCAGGCCCAAGTTGAAGTTGAAGTTGAAGGGTACAACTAGGAAACAGTTTATACTAATTCTTCGACCATAACTAGGTCGGACGGATCCAAAAAAAAAAAAATTAAATCAAATTTTGTTGAATGAATTTATATTTATATATAAAACGGAGTAGATGCTTCCCCTCCTAAATGTACAATCATAAGCCATCTTCTTACAATTGCTTGATGACAAACTTCAATTACCCTCAAACTCCTGACGTCACCATATAGAAAGTTCCTTTTCATTTTACATCCCTCCTAGTTGATACCCACCAATGGGTATGCCATGACCCGATGCTTAATCACTCGGGAAGAAATATTTGTTGCTAACACGTCAAAACATTACAAGAAAATAGGGTTTTAGAGATGAAAAAAAAAATCAAAAATCATTTTTTTTTGTCTTAAAAAAATTTTAAAACAGAAAATTCTATCTCAAAAATCTATTATTGAAAGACTTGTTGATTTTGAGATGAAAATGTTTGGTTTCTAATTTTAGAGATAGATTATAAAACCGTTTATAAATCCAATTTTGATTTGGTCAAATGACATTAATTTTAAATTTGAATCTCATTTCTAATTTTGTTTTAAATTTGTCACGATTCAATCTCAATTTTAGAAAATACTGAATATAATTTTAGTTCGTTTATAAATTTGATACAATTCTATTTATAAATTTATATATAAATTTATCACTAAATCTATATTATAACATATTTTTATATTTCCCATCTACATATTACTTTATTTTAAATAAATTAAAAAACAATTAATTTCTCAATAAAAAATACTATACAATTAATATTAATATAAATAATTATTCACATCATCCAATTAAACTTAATTATTAATTAAATCATAAGTAACTAAATAAATTTTTAAATTTCATAAGTAAACTAATCTTTACGTCATTTATTATGACGTTCACGAGGACAAGATCCTCTTGAAAATAAATGATCGAATATCCTATCTTTTAAATTATTTTATGAATCATTTTTTAAAAATTTCATCGCTTCACCTACCTTCCTCAATAAACTTATTTTTCTTTGCCTATTTTCTATGATAACAAATTTAACTTCTTTTTTCTTTTACTTTAACGAGAGGGGAGCTCTAGTTAAAGAAGCTTCTAAGGGAAATCTCAAGGTATTATCATTATACTATTATGTAATATTTAATGATGTATCTTATCATGATGCTAGTAAGCATTCTAGATTTATCTCTCCTATGTACTGGTTATTGTTCGGTTTAGTAGTCACCTGTGATTTATCTTCTTTCATATAATCTAGAGACAGATTGTGAGGGGTACCTAGGGTGAATGTTATCATCTTTTGTCACCATAGTAAGCATTCTAGATTTAAATTCAATGTTTTTAATTTTCTATTCTTATCATAAGAATATAAAATTAAATAATGGTTCTAAGGATAATTCTAGACCTATGTATGACAAAAATGAGAAACCTATAATTAGGGATTTTAAAAAAGAAAATCAAGTTTGAAGGTCTAGACTTGATCTTTTGGAAGACCCTAAAGAAATTTACTAATGGATCTACTAAAGTAGATCTAGGATTAGGAATGCAAGAAGTAACCAATATTGATAAGAATGGTTTGAATTACAAACCTAAGTTAAAGGTTAGCTCAATTGCCAGGGTTCATTTGTCTATGACACAAAGTCACAAGAACCCTCTCTAGGACTAAGAGTGGTAGTAAAGTATCAAGGGAGGTCATTCCTAACGATCATCAAAATGAGACCACCGAACTTAAGGCTTCAAAGAAGTTTAAGAGAGTCCTTAGGAATATATCAAGGGATGTTATCCTAGTGAATATCTAGAAAATCTAAGGAGAGTAATGGATCCCCAAAAGTGTGATTCCATCACACTAAATAGGTTTAGGATGCGTCAACTAATTTGGGAAGGTAGTTAATTCAAGATTAGCAAGTTGACACTTAAAATAATCTTAAGGTAAAATGAAAGATGAGATGAATTCAATGACAACTAATAGCGCTTAGAAAATTGTTCAGTTGCCTAATGGTGTAAAATCCAATGGATATAAATGAGTCTATAAGACTAAGAAAAACTCATTAGGCAATATTGAACCATATAATGCTCAACTCCTTATTAAAGGATTCATTTAGAGGGAGAGAATTAATTACTTTGAGATTTTTCTCCTATATAGAAGAAAGATTCAATATTTGAAAATCAATATTTGATTATATCTCTATGTTTGCGGGTCTTGGAGAAGTGTGAAGCAAACACTACAAAAAAATAAGGATTTAGCGATAAAATCTTGCGACAAAAAATTTTCGTCCTAAAATTACAATAAATTTTGCGACAAAAATTTAAATTGTCGCAAAATAACAACAAAATTTGCAACGAAATAAATTTGTCGCTAATCAGTGACAAATAAATATTCGTCGTAGAATTTGTTGGAATTTGGCGACGAATAAATTATTGGTCGCCGAATCTGCGACGAATAAATTATTCGTCGCCTAATCTGCGACGAATATATTATTCGTCGCCGAATCTGCGACGAATAAATTATTTGTTACAAAATTCCAACAAATTCTACGATGAATATTTATTTGTCGCTGATTCTGCGATGAATACTAGAATTCGTCGCAGATTAGCCATAATTTAAAAAAAAAGAATTTTTTTTTTGAAAGTTCGTTGAAGGATCTACAGAAATCGGAATCAAATGAAAACGGTACCTATGCGCTCGTGTAGTTCTTATAATCCAAGATTCGTCGCTAATTCTGCGACGAATCAAGGATTCATCGCAGAATTAACTTAAATAATAAAAAAATAATATACGGAAAATCGTGGAATGACCTAAAGAACTCGGAATCACATGAAATTAGTTCCTATGTGCTCGTGTAGTTATCAAGATCATGTTCATCACCTTAAATATTATTTTTTATCTACTAATTTTTTATCAATATTTAATTAACTAGATTAAAATAAATTAACTAAGGTTTTAATTAGAACAATAGTGTATGTATATTAAAATTTATTTGATTTAGTATGTTAGGTCGAATGCGGGTTATAAATCTTTCAATAAAAAATTACCTGAGATTATATTAGGTATGTTAGGTCGAATGCGGGTTATCAATATTTAATTAACTAGATAAAATTAAATTACCTAAGATTTTAATTAATTACCTCGAATACAGGCTACAAATATTTAATTAATTAAAATGATACAAAATTAGTAGATAAAAAAACTATTTGAGGTGATGAACGTAATCTTCATAACTACACGAGCGCATAGAAACTGATTTCATGTGATTTTGAGTTCTCTAGGTCATTCCACGATTTTTCGAATATTTTTTTTATTTAGGTTAATTCTGCGATGAATTCTGAATTCGTCGTAGAATCAGCGACGAATCCCAGATTCATCGCAAAATCAGCGACGAATTCCAGATTCGTCACAGATTCAGCGACGAATCCTAGATTTGTCACTAATTCCGCGATGAATTCTTTTATTCATCGATGAATCTGCGACGAATCCGAGATTCGTCGCAGAGTTAACTTATTAAATAAAAAAAAGATAAAATATTCGGAAAATCGTGGAATGACCTAGAGAACTCGGAATCACATGAAATCAGTTCCTATGCGCTCGTATAGTTATCAAGATCATGTTCATCACTTCTACTAATTTTTTATCAATATTTAATTAACTAGATTAAAATAAATTTACTAAGGTTTTAATTAGATCAATAGTGTATGTATATTAAAATTTATTTGATTTAGTATGTTAGGTCGAATTCGGGTTATAAATCTTTCGATAAAAAATTACCTAAGATTAGATTAGGTATGTTAGGTCGAATGCGGGTTATCAATATTTAATTAACTAGATTAAATTAAATTACCTAAGATTTTAATTAATTACCTCGAATGCGTGCTACAAATATTTAATTAACTAAAATGATACAAAATTATTAGATAAAAAAACTATTTGAGGTGATGAACGTAATCTCATAACTATACGACCGCATAGAAACTGATTTCATGTGATTCCGAGTTTTCTAAGTCAATACACGAATTTCCTAATATATATTTTTTAATTTAAGTTAATTCTGCCCAAATTTGGGGACGAAAATGTAATTCGTCCCCAAATTGGGGACGAAAATGAAATTCTTCCCCAAATTGAGGACGAAAACTAAATTCGTCCCCAATTCGGGGACGAATTTGGCGACAAAAATTTTTTTGCCGCCAAATCCAAATTATTACCCAATCCCTCATGATTGCCCTAGATCTAAATTGAGGAAGTAAACGAGTCGGCGGAGGCGACGACAGCGGCGGCGAGGGTCGGGATTTCTCTCGACGACGGCTCCAAACCGATAACCTCTTTGTTTCCCGTTTCCTCTCTCTCAACCGATTTCACAGCTCGCGCTTGATTTTTGTCGACGACGGGGTGAGGAGAGGAAGGAGGTCGGTGGGGGTGAGGGGAGGAAGGAGTTCGCCGGGAATCGGGAGGTGGAGGAGGGCATCTAAAGAACGAGTCGGCGGAGGTCGAGTCGAGTCGTGGAGGAGGGCATCGGTAGCCGCCCCAAACACAACCGTGTATACGGTCATCGGCATCGTGAGTGGGCTTTGCAAGGCTGGGAAGACGGAGGACGCACGATTGTTGTTCGATGAAATGCTACATCAAGGTATAGGGTGTTCCTCTCATCCCTCTGCAAGGCCAACGTCCGGCTTGATGAAGCAAGTGCCCTGTTGGAATCCATGAAGCAGAAGAATTGCAAACCAGATTTGGTCACTTACCATGCACTGTTGAATGGCTTTTGCCAGTCAGGGAAGATCAGTGAAGCTTTTGAGCACCTGCGAAGATTTAAAGAGGATGGCTTTGTGCTAGGATTAAGTGGTTATAGTTGTTTGATAGATGGATTGTTCAAGG
>JBBUKS010000021.1:6520616-6530775 GCA_038050645.1 Hedychium gardnerianum
CGTAGCTGAGATTCGAACCTTAGACCCCTTGATTAACCATTGGAGAGCTTAACCATTGCACCATTGCCCCGGGGGCGATAATCCAACTAAAGTCTGTACAAGTACTGTCATTAAGTTATTCATTCAAGCTGAAGCATCACTCATATCTCTTATTAATTGCATCATCAAAATAATTTGTTCTTGTACTCCTGAAGATATGCAGATCATTTGTAGACTAGGTGGGACACCAATTTAGCGTAATCTAGAATTGAAGCACCAATGAAATTGTAGAGATATCACCATCTCAAAGTTTGTGCAGATCATCTTCTTGGTCAAGTGTGTCTTCCATTCTGATAATCTGGAAACAACTTTTATACCTAATCATCATCATCTTGTGCAATTCAAATTGAAAATAATTGCAAAATCTTCCACAGATGATAGAGATATCTATTAGAAAGTACTAATGACTACCAACATGTTTAAATAGGTAACAATACATGTTAAATGAGATTAGGATGAGTTTGGATAAACTAATAGAAACTAATGACTAGTATGGTATGGATTTGGGTTTAAAGCCTTGAGTACTGAGTACCTGAATAAACTTAATGTATTCATAATAAATATCTATATGAACTTGAAAATTCTTAATCCTTTAATTTTTTTTCTCTTTGTTGCATGTAGATGGGTCAAGTATTGCAGGCATTTTTCAGTATTTGACCCATGTAATTGTATGGCTACCCATTTAGTATTATGGGAATAGTCAAGGAATAAATGCTAATAAGGTCGTGACTCGTGATCGGGAATAGGCTAGTACAAATAGTAGATGATATCCTGAGATAGTGATCCAATTCCAGGTCGGCAAATTCAACTTAAGTAGCTCTGTTCCATGTCAGCACTCCCACTTACATAAAGGCTGGGAGCCTCGCATGGTTCCCTCCTCAACTTAGACTCCAAGGTCCCCTATGCAACTCAACACCACGGGTTCCTCATATAGCTTAGCTTCCCGAGTTTCCATACAACTTCACATCCCAAGCTCCTGTACAATTTAGTTTTTATTTTTTTTTTTGCATTTTTCATGCGGCTCAGCTTCTTGAGTCCTCCTTATAGCTCTGCCTCTAGAATACCCTGAAAAACTCAGTATCTAAGTTCCTTGGTCAACCTGAGTCCAGAACAGAACTCCCCGAGCACTCTCCTCCAAGCACTTCGAGATCCCTATGTCGGGCTCGTTGTTAGAAGAATCGCAGGGATGGGCCATAGCTAGGCATGATCGCTTCATGGTCTATAGCTCATAATCCCTGGGGCCCAATGACCCTAGGGTTTAGGATGTTGATCCTTTATAAATATTAAAGTCGTGATATGAACATCTAATCCTAATCTCTTTATTCTCCATTACCATTTTATTGCTTCCAGGACACCATCATAACTTAAACATTAGAGGGACTTTGCTGGACAACTCCAACGCCATCTGACGTGTGCTTTCTTGTTTGCAAGATGGCTTCCATCCCTCACAGCCAGGCAACAGATTTTAGCCGCATCAATAGATACCTAGATGGATATGGATATCAGTAGCTAAATCTTTGTGTGTGCCATCCCTAGCACCTTTGGTTTAAGAAGGGTATTAACAGCTGCAGAGAATAACTCATTTCTCATAACTTGTTTCCATTCAAAGTTGTTGTCTTACCAACCTGTATGAAAAAATGAAGAGTTGGGAATACTATTTTTCATTTTCAAAGGGAACAACCACAACATCAGTTTAATCAACCGGAACTAGGAACTAAAGTCACTGCAACCTCAACCTTAGCCGTAATATTTAACACCAATTTATCAAACGAGGGAATAGTGTCCATCAACAATTAACGAACAGTAGCCAATCAATGACTCGACGAAGTTAAATAAATGGAACAAATCCTAGAAACCGCGAAAACAAGGCGTAGCGACAAATGAAAAAACAGAAAGGGAGATGAAGGTCTAACTCGGTCACCGATGGTGCACTCATTTTTCTCGTCGTGAGCCATGAATTTGCTGGTGCGCTTGACATAGCGATTATAGAGCTTGTGGTGAAATAGCCGATCGACGGCCACCACGACCGACTTCTGCATCTTGTTGGAGACGACGATCCCGACTACCTGCTTCATTGTGGAAATCCTGCGATTCCGCCTGAGCCGCCTCGGATGATCACCGCTTCTAGATTAGGGTTGGAGGTTTAATTGTTCTTTTTTTTTCATATAATAATAGTGAATACCGACTATAAAAATAACATAAAATAAAATCTTAAATCTATATATATATATATTGGGCAGTAAGGATTTGAACCATGAACTAAGCCAAGAACGGGCCAAGTTTGGGTTGGGTTGATCATGACCTAGGCTTAGGCCAACTCAGACAAGGTTTGGTGTTTGGTTGGGCAGGACACGCGTGTTGGATAAGGCACAAACCTGTGTGCCCGTACTGTTCAATTAGCACGATCAAATAAATCCACCTAAGAGCGGGCTGATCCATTAAAAAACATCATAGGATGAGACGGAGGAGGCCGGCTCAATCCTGACAAGTTATAAAATTTTAGATCCAATTCAACTCAAAATGGATTATAAATTAGACGTATTAATTCATGAATCTATTAAAAAATTTAAAAAGTAATATATATATATATATATATATATAATATTAAAAAAATAATTTGAATTACGGATTAAGCCAACGAGCTCATTGATTTTTCCTATTTAGTTTTAAATTTTGAAAAAAAAAATTCTTCAACTCACGAACCAATCCGAACCTACCACTGACTGACCGTGCAATTCGATTTAAAATCCACTTAAATTATTTTACGGAATTGGTCAATTACACAATCCAAATGACTCTAATTTCAATGGCTAAAAACATTTGAATGATCAAAACATACCTTGACCTTAAATAAATAAATAATAATTTGAAAGGTATTTTCGTATCTAAAATTATCAAATTGACAATATGAAACCCAAAACAATATTAAAATTTATCTATAAATACGCCTATTGCTCATCTAAAAATTTATTCTCTTATTCTCATTCTCTCAATTTATTTTCTCTAGTCTTTCCTTCTTTCAACTCACATTCTCTCCCATCGTTTTACTAATGTCTCCATTTTTTTTCTCCCCAATCTTCTTACTAATCTCTCCAATCTTCTTACCAATCTTTTTACTAATGTCTCAAATTCTACTAAATCACTTATGTCAAGATTGATAGTTGGTCAAGATAAAGAGTTAACCCAACTAGAAGGAGAGGGGTGATGCAACAAAAATAAGAATAACAAATATAACAATATCATGTAATTTACATGTGGTTTAGAAACTCTATTTAATTCACGACTTGTGACTCATTTGATAAATCATCCAAGCATAGATTCCACTAAGAATTGTCCACCTCAACCAATCCCTATCCAAAATATTTATGAGTGACCTCTCCTCTCAAATATAAAAGAAGATATGTAAACTAAGTAAAAGATACTATAAGAACTTGAATTTATGCCATTATTATTGTCCAAGGTCTTGCAAACCTTTTAGCAATCTAGACACAAATATAGAGGAGTTGTTGATCCAATCAATCCCTAAGAGGCTTTGATGAAAGATTGTTGAGGTAGTCATACTTGAGTCATGGAGTAACCATTGGTGTGTTGTCACTCATGAATATAAAGATTATGTTATGGCTTAAGTCAACTAATTAGTAAAAGATTCAATTGAAATTATCTAAGATTGATTTTCATAATTTGAATCAACCCAAAATAGTTGTTTAGATTTGTCTATAAGATTCATGGCAAAGGATATGAGTCAACTAAAGATACATGGAGTTGACTGAAACAATGTCAATGGTGAAAAAATCATAAGGTTATTGAAGTGAGTTGACTAGTGATCAAAGACTCGATCATGAAGTTATATGATTGAGTCAACTAGTGGTTGAAGGGTCGAATAAAAACAGTCATTAGAAGACCTGGTCAAAGATATATTCAATTGAGTCGATTGGAGGCATTAGAGTAAACTTATGGCAATCGTGTCGACTGAATGCAATCGGAGTCAATTGGATATAAAACTATCATTACAGATACGATTTCTAGTCCCTCTAATTCTCAAGCCATCCTTTGCTAATAACCTCTGATTCCACCTTGTTATGGACCTTTGATCTATTGAGCACAATCTATCCAACTTAGCCACATTAAGTCAATCGTCACAACAACTTGACTACATTAAGTCTTGATATCTTCGATCTCCATGTGCACTTTGCCAAGTCTCTAGACACTTGATGCACACATCACTATCACAAGAAAATCTAATTTAAATATTTTGCTAAATGCATTGAAATAACCTTATTGGAATTGACTCATAGATATATCACTAACCTATAATTTCTTTCTTTTAATGTCTTTAAGTTAGGTCATAAAACAAACAAAGAAGTAGATAAATAATCAAAACTCAAAGCTCGCTTTCAAACCTAAGCTCTTTCTTGATTTGGTATTCCATCCGAGGAAGCTACCATCAAGGTGATCTTTGTATTTCGATTGGGGAGATATGTTTACTAGCTGAAACCTTTGGACTTCTTCCCTTTGATACATATAAAAAATAACCAAATGTTGTAAAACAAAAAATATATACAATTAATTACAATAAAGAATAATAAGATAAGCACGATGATCAAATATTTATCAATGAATTACATAATCATACATTCAACCACTCTAGCATAAATTCTCACATCTAAGATTAAGCATGTAAATCTAGAATGATAAATGAATTGAACCTTCATAAACAAATTTGATATTCGATTTGATAAAAATTTATTAATGTTCGTTCAATACACACAAGATCAATTAAATAAATAAACTTGAATAACTCGTTAAACTAAATAAACAAACTTGAAATACATGTTCAGCTCGTTAATATTTGTGAACAACATTCGTAAACAATGTTCACGAACCATATTCATTAATAAAATTTTTATTAACATATTAAATAAATAAATTAAAAATTTAAATTAATAAATAAATTTAAATTATCTAACTCAATAATCAATCAAATAAACAAACGTTTCAAACAATGAAACAAGTTTGAATTGAGAGTTTGGTAACATCTAAATAAACCAAGCTCAAATCAAGCTCAAACCAAACTCAAATTCATAAAAAAATAAACCAAACCAAACTTGAACAGTCATTTTAATGACTTAATTTATTTTAGGCTCTACTTGGATTAACTCGATTATCTTATTAAATAAATTTGAACATCCTAAAACTTAATTCACTTGACTCATTTACCGTCCTAGGTAAATCCATAGAGATAGTTCATTAAAACATGAGAATAGATATAAACATGCATGATATCCGATGATTTTAAAATATTTCTCAAGTTTTAAACAACCAAATTATGTGAAAAATGCATTTTTAAACAACCAAATTGTTACTAAAATTACATTGAAGCAAAATAAAATTACATTGAAGCAAAAAAGGTGAGTCATCACCTCAACGACCCTTCAATACAATCTCATACTCTTGAAAAGAAATAAATCAAAAAATATTTATTCTAACATTAACTCTTTATATGCATCCAACGAAACATTTTGCACCACTCAAAATTGACCCAAAGATATATTAAGGCAACCATTCATGCAATTCATGCAAGTACCAACTTCATCAATTTGCCACTAAAGCTACATGAATCAATCATAGGTGGCATTTGTGTGAAATTTTAATTTTAATCATGTTGAAAATGGTGGGAATAATTTCATACATATTATGACAATGTGATAATTGACATAAAATAAGCTAATTATCAAGTATTTTAAAAGTATCAAAATACAATTTGAAATAAAAAATTAAACCAGTTCCAATATTTGAGTTAATTGAAGTAAGTATTGCATTCAATTAAATCAAGGAAAAAATGATTGAATTCTATCATAGTCACCTGGATGTTGAAATGATCACTAGTTTAATTTAAAAAATCATTAATAATTTTTTAAACTTTAAATATTTGTGAATTTTTATGCATATGTAACTAATCTTCCTAAACTTAGAAAAATGTTCAGTATTTTACCTCCCAATCTAATATAAGTATCATATGACCAGGCGAGCATGAATTGTCTTACCCCATTATTTCAAAAAACATGTATTAGACTCTTAAATAGATCCATTTTGATGATTCAAAAATACTAATGATAGTGCTAGATTTGCCCTAATGCTGCTAACTTTCTATCATCTAAGTGCTTAGTGTGCCTAGCATATGATTTATCGTGGTTTCGTGTAGTTGGGCATTCAAAGTATACAATCAAGCACCAACTATAATGCACAACTCATGTAATTACTAACAGGAATTTCTGCCCATCAAGCTACATAATAACATAAGCAGATACAAGAGCCTACAACAATCTCAGACTCGGTTCCAATTTCCATTAGTAAATTCTATGCGAAAGATTCTTACTAGGAAGAGATTATGCAGAAGATAATGTTTTTAGATTCCTCACCAAAAAAAGGGAATGAAACTAGCTAGTGAGAATTCAGAAAATGACAAAAATCATCATTGGGTCACAAAAACCTCTTGATTCATAGAAGAAACTCTTACCTATGTAAATTGGCTTCTAGCAAATGGGAGGATCATGCTTCTTAGCCACTTCAGTCCAGAAAAGTCTCTCCCTTTTCTTTCTTAGAATAAATTTTTAATAGCTCTGTTGTAACATAGTATCATACATTGCCAAATTTAATCTAATATAGGTATTTGAACATCTTGCTTCAGCTTCAGTGATTAAAATTACTCCAGCAAACAGTTGACTAAACTGCAAAAAGGCCTTGATGGAACTAGATTCTCATGATTTATATTATTTAGTATTAGAAAAGGCTGGCAAAGCTGACGCAGTTCTAGCATGAAAAAAAGATTAATAAATATTTCAAATTGGTAGTTTAAGTACAACTAAAATACCATGTCAAGCAACATAATCTAGAAAGATTAAGAAACCAATGTAAAATTTTGATGGATAAGGAGAATTGTCTTTATTTTGTATTTTATTATATATTTTTTAAATACATCAAGAACCTTATAGTGAGTTTCAAGCAAGTAAACCTCTGCCATACATATATAATCATCAATAAAAACTAAGAAATAATATAATCCACCAATACTGGATTCTGGACTCGAACCCCATATAAACAAAGCTAAAGGTAGGGGTGGCACATTCACAAGTACTAGAAGAAAATGATAAACAATGTTGCTTACTCAACTCATATGCTTCACATTAAAACCAGGGGGATAGAATATTAACAAAGTCTTTAACTTTGATAAGTAGTAAACTCCATCAAATTTATGACTTCCACTAATCATCTTCTTCATTCGCACATCCTAAAAACACAATGGATAGGACAGAAGTTTGCATAAAATTTAAAGGATTTGATGAGTACTAATAGATAACAAATCCATAAGAAACTTCGAAACATAAAAGATTTTGTCTAATACTAAAGAGGAGGTATGTATGGAACCTCGTGCTTTGACTCATATGTGAGAGCCATGAGCAATAAAAATAGTTGGAGAGATAAAGGGTAGAAAGAAAAAAAGTGAAGATGCACTAGAGTCAAGTAATGGAGTCATGAGCTCGACTGTAGAAGCAAAACAAAAAGTTGAAGTCATTATTGTAAAATTAGATGAATTTAAGGAATTTAAGAGTAGATTCTAGAATTGCTCATATTCAACAAAACTGATGATTCATATTGTGGCCACTTGAGTAATTTCTGAAATTGAAGAGGTGTGATATAGATGCATTTGTAGTGGGTGGTTGTACACTTGTTCTAGCAATGTTCTGATGAATGATTAGTTCGACTACAATGAACACAAAGTGGATATGTAGAATGTCTATGTTCATGTCCTTGTCCTCTATGTCCTCATCTAGCAAAATGAGACATGACTTTTAGTGGATTAGTGGTGGTACATGATAGTGTTGTGCGAAGGACTCATGCTAAAGTGTTTGATAAGGATAATACATTGGCAAGTAACTGTGAGTGGACTATGGAAATCATATAATTAGACAAAAATTTCACCACTTGAGACTATTCATGTCGACACTTTAAAATTTTAAGATTCATATAAATACAATAATATATGGTTAATTCAACTAATGTCAAGAGAAGCAAAATATTCCAGTACTAAATAAAGATATCTTCGTATACCTAATATATACAAGATACTTTGTTCACGAAAGCACATTTGTTGAAGAGAATCCGAAATTTCCTTAGGCATAGAAAGAAACACTACAAATAAGACTATCATTGATTCTATACTATTGAGGAGCCATTTACATGTTGGGGATTTTGGGCGTACAAAATATATATGTTTTCAATAAAATACGCAGCGGAAGCGAAACTATTGACATAAAAAATTTTGCACATCCCAAAACGATAAGAGCATACATGTGTATGACATAAATGTAGATCTAGAGGTTGTTTAAAGGATATACATGACGTTTAGAGGAAAAATATCAACTAGCAAATCTCACAAGATTTGCCTCTATTAGTATCCACGTCGAGATACCTTCAAAACAACTTCGCAAGCTACAAGTCACGTCTCTGTTTTGGTACTAGCCAAAGGAAGAAATGTTGGTGCAATCGTCCTCGGGTCAAGGTTGACCAAGTTGACTAAGCTCGAGTTGGCTCGAGCTTGAGTTTCGATTTTTGACAATATGTGAGAAAGAAGTCAAGTAGTTGACGACCAAACACTTATAAGGAAAGTCCTAACTGAGGTTAAGTAAGAGGAAAGACCTTGTAAAACTACGCAGTGAAAGTCCTAGTAGGGCTAGGTAATAAAAAATTCTAACTGAAGGTTAGGCAAATGGAAGTCTTAATTGGATGTTAGGTAGGGAAATTAGACAAATGAAAGTCCTAACAAGAGGTTAGGCAAATAAAAGTCCTAACTTGAAGTCAGGCAGTGGAAAGTCCTAGTTGGAAACTAGGCAATGCAAGTCCTAGTGGGACTAGGCAAATGAAAATCCTAGTTGGGAACTAGGCAATGGAAGTCTTCGTGGAACTAGGCAAGTGGAAGACCTAGTTGGGAACTAGGCAATAAAAGTTCTAACGGGGTTAGGCATTAGAAGACCTAGTTGGGAACTATGCAAACCTAGTTGGGAACTAGATTAAATCCAAGATGGATCAGCTGGAAGCTGAACACTTGGCACGAGACGGTAAGTCCAAGATGGGTTAGCTGGGAGCTGAACACTTGGGAACTAGGCAAATAAAAGTCCTAACTGGAAGTTAGGCAAATGGAAGTCTTAACTGGAGGTTAGACAACGAAAAGACCTAACTGGATGTTAGGTCCTAACTGAAGGTTAGGCAGCGGAAAGTCCTAACTGTTGATGCAATTGTCCCCGAGTCAAGGGTTGACCAAGCTAGGGATGGCTCGAGCTTGGGTTTAGATGTTTGATCAATATGTTAAATGAAATCAGTAGGTCAAGGATTGACCAAAGGCTTGAAAATGATTAAGTCCTAGTAGGACTAGGCAAAGGGAAGTCCTAGTTGGAAACCAGGCAAATGAAAAACCTAGTTGGAAACTAGGCAGTGAAAGTCCTAATGGGACTAAGCAACCGTAAGTCCTAGTATGACTAGGCAAAGGAAATCCTAGTTGGAAACCAGGCAAACCTAATTGGGAACTAGGTTAAGTCTAAGGTCTGTTAGCTGAGAGCTAAACACTTGGTACGACTGAAGTCCTAGTGGGACTAGGCAAACCTAGTTGAGAACTAGGTTAAGTCTAAGGTGTGTTAGTTGGGAGCTAAATACTTGGCACAAGTGAAATCCTAGTGGGACTAGGCAAACCTAGTTGGGAACTAGGTTAAGTCCAAGATGGGTCAGCTGGGAGCTGAACACTTGGCACGTGAGAGAAGTCTTAGTGAGATTAGGCAAACCTAGTTGGGAACTAGGTCAAGTTCAAGGTGGGTCATGGGAGCTGAACACTTGACACGAGACAGAAAGTCCAAATGGGGTTGACCGGACACTCGGTGAAGAAACCCTGACAGGTCAAGGTTGACCAGAAGTTAGGCAACGGGAAGTCTCAACAAGTCAAGATTGGCTGGATGATAGACAAGGAAACCCTACACTCAGATCAAGTGAGTTAGGGTTGGGTAATTGATTGGACAATCGATTGAGCAATCGATTAAACCTTGTGTCGATCGATTGGGCAATCGATTGAATC
>JBBUKS010000021.1:6535136-6552026 GCA_038050645.1 Hedychium gardnerianum
CTGGGCCTGCTGGGCTCCGGCCTTGGGCCCTCCTGCTCAGGCTGGGCTTCGGCCTGGGATCCTCCCTCCCCTACTTACCTTGATCCCGCATCAATGGTAATTACACATCTTTTGTAATTTGAGAAGTCAGATGACTGCTATGGTTCCTGCTTTGGGGCAGCCATATTCTTTGATGACGCATCCATTATTTAAGCACGAATTTTTAAAACTTGAAAATTTGCTTTGCTTTCTCGTTGATTGCGATATCTGTTTCACCATTACAGAGAAGGTCGTGGCAGCCCATATCCTCTAAGAAAGCACCCAGAGTTGGAGAGGCTTCTTCGAGAAGAGTACTGCAGCCTTGAAGATTTCAGAGCTAGGGAAAAGGTCGACATGGCTTCTGGTAAAGAGTGCAGCAGGAACGAATTTGGTGGTTTTAATGACCAGAGAGTCACACCATAGTTCGCTGCTCTGCTGTACTCAATTTTAGACAGATTTATTAGCTCTGTTATACGTGATCATAATTTGATTTTTTAGCATAAAGATGATCATAGTTCGTCCTAAAATTATATAAAAAAGATAAATCAAGATTATAATATGACTTAGAGGTGTTAGATATTATCTTTAGTTAGTGGACTTTTATAATATGACTTAGAGGTGTTAGATATTATCTTTAGTTAGTGGACTTACATGTATTTGTGACATATGAATTTATATCATTAAGAATCAAACTCATTATGTGATTTAATTAATATAGAGGATTTGAGTTATTGGATGTGGAGTTTATATGTATAAAACCCATTAACTCGCACTGCTATCATTGATGGATTGATAATCGATTGGATTCAATATAAATAGGACATGGTCCCCATAGGGTTAGGTATTCTGATATATCTCCATTCTTCCCATTGGTGCGGAGACTTCGGCGTCGTCAACCTAATCCCTACATAAGGCTAGCCCCCTTTCTGCTTTTCTATGCAGGATCAAATTTGTTGACGATGCATATAAAGACGATGACTATTCCGTTGCATTCAAGTCCATCGTTTTGTCTTATGTATTTAATTTTTTCGTATAAAATGATGTAACTAGATTCTTGTGATGGATTTATTTTTCTATTTTGTTTAGAGCCATGACTATTTTAGCGATTTTATGATATTAAAGTTTAGGTTTTTCGTCAATTTTCAATATTTATGCTAGATTTTGATTTACTAGTGTAACATAATGTTTGATTGTTGAAAATTCATAAAAGAAAACCTATGATAAGCATTGTTATCGAGTTTTTTTTGTGATTTTTCGTGAAGAACTCGAAGAATAGCGATAACTGCGTTGTTTTTTTTTGATAACCGTCGCGTTTGATTTGTTATTAGTGAATAGGGTTTTGGCAGGCCACGACTATGTTAAAAAATACTACCAGGCCATGTAGTGTGCTGGAGGACATATAGGGTCGAACATGGCTGTGTTGCCCAACACGACAAGGCCGTGTTGCCCAACATGACAAGGCCGTGTGGTGTTCTGGCCAGACCGCATTTTGGTCGGGCAAGACTGTGTGACATTCTAGCCTAGCCAAACACGGTCGTGTGACATTCTGGCCTGGCCGAACACGACCATGTGGGGCCAGTTTCGTCCACCTGCATTGTCGACCTTGGCCGTGTCAGGTGACACGACCAAGTCGTGTTAGGTCCTCAAAACCTTGTTAGCGCTTCGTTGCTGGGCTTTCCAATTGAGACTACTCAGGAACCATTGACGGTAGTGGATTATTTCTGTTTGATTAGGTCTCCTAGGGTTTCATGAGTCTATTTACACACATGTTACTAAATTGAACTAATGTATCGACCTAAAGGTACACCTCAAAGTAATTGACCCAAAGAAAAATTACTTTTAGGCCAGATATATGCTCAAGAGTAGCTCATAACTAAGGAACAAATTTTTTGTACGAATCATGCACTTAATATGTCGGCCCAAAGGGAGACATATTACGTGACTGATTAAGGTTATTGTGAGCTATATACTCATATAGCTCATATAAAATGTCAATTATGTGCATAATGTGTTGGCTCAAAGAAAAACACATTATGTGACCAACTAAGGTTTGAGCTGTAATATATATATTCGTGGCTTTAATTGTGAGCTTACGATATTTACTTTTTTTTTTAAATTCTAGTGCAATCAATAACTGTTAATATTAACAACATTCTCATACTTATTGGATTTAACTTTGCCGATCGAAAAAATGCATTATCGTAGTCTTGAGCTGCATAGATTTAGATTATGTATTGAGGCACGATCGCTCCTCCTGACTAGTGCTAGCATTGTAGAGTAGAAAATTGAATTTGATAAGTGGGAGCGATCGAATTGCATGAGTGTTAACATCATGAAGCTCTTGATTCCAGAATCATTAAAGGACTTAATAACTGAAGAGGAGGATGGGGAAACTTTCCTAAAGCAGTTAGTAGACTAATTCATGTTAAACGAAAAGGTTGAGACTATCACACTTTTCTCGAAGTTAGTGTCTATGCAGTATAATAGAAAGGGTAACACATGAGAGTATATTATGGAGATATCTAATTTCGCCACAAGACTAAAAGCATTGAAAGTCAAAATGATCAAGAATATGATGATGCACTTTGTCTTGATATCTCTACCTGCACAATTCACTTCTTTTAAGATACCATATAATATTCAAAAAGAGCAATGAATATTAAATGAGTTTATAACTTAGTGTGTGCAAGAGGAGGAGAGATTGAGACGTGAAACATCTGAAAGTACTTGTTTTACATCCATTAATTAGGGTTCGAGCATGAAGTGAAAGAGGACTAATAATAACCAAAGGTAAACAAAATGTAGTTTATGGGGTTCATGGCCATAAAGAGCAAAAGAAATAAGACAAGAAATCTCCTTGTTTCTTTTATAAAAAGAAAGACTGCCCCAAATACGTCATCTGACGTGCTAAGAAAAGGTTATGTCAGGAGTTGACTATCGCTTGATGAGAAAAAATACATCTATACGAGAAATGACAAAAGACTAAAGTAGAGTCCCTAGATATTTTAAAGCTTTATTTGGGAACTATTATTATTTTTAGATTTGGATAATATATTCAAAGTATCGTCCAAATCTAATTTCTATTTCTTATTTGGGTAAATCTGATTATTCTTGTTCTTTTAAAAATATTTTTTTTAGTATTTTCTTAAATTTAATATTGGTTGACAATTATTCCTTGATTTAGATTTTTTAATTATAGGTTTTTATTAAATATATTTATAATATTTTAATAATATTAATGGTATGATTCAATATTAATTAACTTATTTATCTTCCTATTTAAACTAACTTTTTAACCCATTTGCCTTGAATTTTTGATGTGAAATTATTTTACTTTTCTATTTAAACTAATTTTTAATCTATTTATCTTGAATTCTTTAATGTAAGACTATTCTATCTTTCTATTTAAACTAAATTTTTAACCTATTTGCCTTGAATTTTTTGGTGTATAATATTCTATCTTTCTATTAAAATCAATTTTACAACCTATTTACCTTGAATTATTTGATGTGGACCGTTATCTACAAATAAAATTTTATTGATAGATTTCATCATTGATTATTTCAAACATTATTAATTACGAAGTAATATATGATAATTAACATCGATTATAAAATTAATATAGTAAATATCATTTTAAATTTTATAAATTAAAAAATACGACTTCACTTTTAATTTTATGTAAAAATTTATTTTATAATATTTATTTAATAAAGTAATTAATCTCAAAATAAAATTTATGATTTTAAGTGCCGAAGTATATTTACTTCATAATTAGTCTCGTAATATTTACTTCATAAAATTTATAATTTAAAATTTAATTGATGACCGTCTTTCTAATTTTTCCATTCAATCCCCACATCGCTAAACCCTCTTTTTCTCCAACGCACTTCACGATTCTTTTTCTTCTCTTCGGCGACGCGGCAGCGTTAGGGTTTTCTTTGTTTCCCCGATTCTAATCGAGTGCGGCAGCGCTAGGGGTTTGATCGCCGCTCGACTCGACGGTAACATCCTTTTTCTTGCAGGCTCCTTTCATGTTGTATTTCTTCTTCTTCTTTTGTTAATATTCAAGATCTTCTCAGTTTGTTGTAGAGACATCATGGATTGAAAATTTCTCTCTTTGTTGTTTGATATAATCTGTTCGGTTTACATCTTTGATCTTCTCAGATTTATCTTTGTTCCAATTTCTAGTAGAGACTTCACGATTCTTGCAGGCTCCATCTAATTTCTAGTAGTTATGTGTTGGAATTTTATTTAATTGTGATGCCTTGCTAAATCATAGATCAATACTAGGTTATGCTTTTGGAATTAGTTTTCAATCCTGTCATTTAATGATTCAAAGACTCTGTAATACAAGGATTCCAATGTTTAGCTCGTATTAAACATAAAAAGTTTACAAAATCTTGTGATTTTTTTTAATTAGAAAAAGAATCATTGTTCTAGTTTCTAGATAAACAACATTTGTTTTCTACAAAACCAATTTACGAAATACATAGGGATCCATTAGGATTAGAGATAAACAGGATTTTGTAAACTAATTGTAAAAATCACGAGATAAATAGGATTGTAAATTTTTTTGTTCTATTTAAAAATCACAAGATTCTTTTTCTAAACTTTGGAATTTTATTTAATTGTGATGCCTTGCTATATCATAAATCAAATACTAGGTTATGCTTTTGGAATTAGTTTTCAATCCAGTCATTTAATGATTCAAAGAACAGGCAAAGGAGTTTAACACTGGCTAAACTTCTATTTTGTTTTTCTTTAGACAAAGAATTTATCCATCCTGCACCTGTTTCACGGAAACATTTGTGTTTAGTTTGGGTTGTTTGATGATAGGAATATGTTAAATTATGAACATATAAACTTAGTTTTTTCTACAACCATAGGCTTTTGGGATTTATGGTCATCCATCAAATTTTAAAATGTGCCTTGATTGCAAAGGTTTTTGCTATGTTTCTCCAAAAATGACCTTTAACCAGTTGGGACCATTTTTCAATAGAAGATAACTCTCATGAGAACATGTCAACGAGCATTGCATGTCAACGAGCATTGTATGTTTTAATATGTCACTATAAAAACACGACATTCTATCTATCTATATGACGAGCATTGCAAGGCAACAAGGGAAATTACTTCATAATCTGTCTCTTCTTACTTCTTGTATTAGATTTTACAAATTGAAGTTCCATGGATTTTACATTTTGAAGTACATGTAGTATATTTTGACTAGTTTATTTACTTCAATATTTTCAGATTTTGATCAACTCCAAATTTTAAATTGACCTATTTGTTTGGGGATTTTGTTGTGTTGAAATGGATAAATCTTGGATACACTTGGATAGAAAGTCTAAACAGTACGAGGAGGGTGTGGAATAGTTCATTAGAAGTTATTTATAGAATCACAATATGGACTCCAGTTTAATTCATCGTCCTTGCTGCAAATGTAACAATCTTAAAAAGGGAGGCTATGGTGCAGCGGTAGGATATTTAAATTTTCATCTAGATATCTGCGATTTGATCCTCAGTTATAATGCATTTGTAGTGATTTTTTTTTTAAATAGAGCGCGTATTCAAAGAATGTTGGACTTCTGGATTGCTTGTTACGAGCACTTTTCGATTTATCCTGTAGTCAATGAGAAAAATTCTGTGAAATTGAGCCGATCGTCCCAAAACTAACCGAGTATATTATTTAAACTCGGTCAAACATGGAAATAGCGCCAAAAAAATTAAAGATAGACAAAATCTAGTCATCCAAATTTTGTAGAAAACTACTCTAGTTTACGTAAATTTGCATAAATGCACAATATAATTTTTTTTAGATAATTCAATTGTTTAGGCTTCGTCCGATTAATCTTGGAGATGTGCAACCCTCCCTTAATTTGTTCATTAGAAGTTATTTACAGATCGCAATATGGACTCCAGTTTAATTCATTGTCCTTGCTGCAAATGTAACAATCTTAAAAAAGTACCGGTTAAGTACATTTTAGAGCATATTTATTTTCATGATTTTAATCAAAATTATGTGAATTGGATTTGACATGGTGAGCCTACTGAAAATGATAGAGTAAAATGGAGTGTCAATCAGAAATCAATTGATAATGATTATGACAACTTTGAAACTGCTAATATGTATGAGGCAGCGTATGATAACTATACTGAAAATCTAGAAGCGTTTATGAAATTTTTGGAGGAAGCAGAGAAGCCGTTGTGCAAGGGATGTCAACGTTACACAAAGTTGAGTGCACTTATAAAACTGTATAATACCAAAGCAAGACATGGAATGAGTGATGTTCTATTTTCAAATCTACTAATGGATTTTGGGGATATGCTGTCAAATAATCACAATCTACCATTCTCAATGTATGATGTAAAAAAGACGTTGAGTTGTTTGACGTTGACTCATGAAAAGATTTATGCTTGTTCCAATGATTGCATTCTTTATAAGAAGCAATATAAAGATTGCAGAAGTTGCCCTAAATGTGGCTCGTCATGGTGGAAACTAACCAAGAACAAGGTTGAGAAGAAAGGTGTTCCTGCCAAGATGGTTTGGTACTTCCCTCCTATACCAAGATTTAAGCGCATGTTTAAATCTTTAGAAACCTTAAGAAATTTAACATGACATACGGATACCACAAGAGTTGCTGGTTAGTTATGTCATCCAGTTGATTCACCATCGTGGAAGTTGGTGGATCATATGTGGCCTGACTTCAAAAGTGAGCCAACTTGCAGCTGATGACATTAATTCTCATAGCAACCTAAGTAGTTGGTACAACTGTTGGCCAATCATGTCGGTCAACTATAATCTGCCTCCAAACATGTGCATGAAGAGGAAATTCATCATGCTAACTATGCTCATTTCATGGCCTAAGCAACCTGTAAACGATATAGATGTCTACCTCCAAAGATTTGCAATGATTGTGGGAAGGAGTTGATGGAGTATATGATGATTATCGAAGGCAGTTCTTTAGTCTTAAAGTAGTCTTATTATGGACCATCAATGACTTTCCTGCCTACGATAACCTTAGTAGATGTACTACACATGATTATTATGCATGTCTACTATATGAAGAAGATACTTATGCAAAGCACTTAGAAAATGGGAAAAAAATGTCATTTGCTGGTCATAGACGATTCCTATCACAGC
Source organism: Hedychium gardnerianum (assembly GCA_038050645.1). Classification (NCBI taxonomy): domain Eukaryota; kingdom Viridiplantae; phylum Streptophyta; class Magnoliopsida; order Zingiberales; family Zingiberaceae; genus Hedychium; species Hedychium gardnerianum. Next base: position 6,542,302 of record JBBUKS010000021.1, read on the forward strand.
TTCATCCATATTGGAGACAAATGAAGGAGTTTAATGACATGGAGGAACTTGAAGAAGTAGCTAAATCGTTATCTGAGATTAAGTTATTTGACAAGCTTTCAGACACAAGGTGTGAATTTGGAAATAAGATAAGTGTGAGAGGAAAAAAAATGGAATGCAAAGGCTAATAAGTTGGAAGTCAATATAGAAGAAAAAGATTTAAGAGTAACAACTTTCAAAAAATGTTGGAAGAAGAAATCAATCTTTTTCAATATTCCTTACTAGACAATGTGCATGTTAGACATTGTCTAGATGTTATGCACATTGAAAAAAATATCTTCAAATCCCTCATTAATACTTTGATGAATGTTAAAAGAAAAATTAAGGATAATGTGACAGTCAGGTTGGACATGGTTGAGATGGGAATTAGGCCTAAATTGACATCTATAGTTGGGAAGAAAAGAACATATATTTCTCATGCTGCATGCTCATTCACACAAAAAAGAAAAGTTACAAGTGTGCAAGTCATTAATAGATATAAAAGTTCTAGAAGGTTTCTCTTCGAACATGAAGAATCTTGTGTGCATGGACGAGCTTAAGTTGATTGGCTTGAAATCCCATGATTATCATGTTTTAATGCAACATTTCCTACCAATAGTCATGATGCGCTGCCAAACCATGTTGGATACGTCATCATAAGATTATGCTTCTTCTTCAAAGATATTTGTTGCAAGGTTATCGATGTAGCCAAGTTAGATAAGTTGCAATCTGACTTGGTGGTTACACTTTGCTTATTGGAATAATATTTTCCCCAATCTTTCTTCGATGTCATGCTTCACTTAATAGTCCATGTTGTTCGAGAAGTCCGATTATGTGGATCAGTTCACTTCAGATGGATGTATTAGTTTGAAAGATGTATGAAGATGCTTAAGAGTTATGTAGGCAGTCGAAAACATCTTGAAGGTTGCATTGTTCAGAGATATTCAGCAGAAGAAGCAGTTGAGTTTTATTCGGAATACCTCGATGACGTTGATCCTGTTGGGGTTCCTCAATCAAATCGAGACTTCAAAGCAAATGTTCTTGGCTTCTCAGTATGCAATGCATTAATTATAGTGCCAGAAGTTGATTTGCAACAAACACATTTGACTGTCCTAGAAAATAGGGAAGAAGTATCTCCCTACATAATGTAAGTGTACTATATTAATTTATAATTCTGCATATATGATAGAGATGATTTATTGTTTGACATAAATTTATATATACATCTATAGTGAACATAAAACCTTCTTGAAGTCAATGTTTCCCCAAAAAAGCAAAAAATGAAAGGTGGATATAAGATGCTCATAATAAGAGGTTCATTGATGGGTTTCGTGCAAAGGTGAGGTGCTAGCAAAAATCTTTTATAATGCATAAAAGATGCTCACATAATACCTTTCTCAAGTTAATGTTTCCAAGAATCTTTTTAATGCATTTTACGATGAACAAGTTGTAGCTACTGTTTTAATCACCCTATTCAAATTGAATACATGTCAGGTAGTTGTTGAAATCGATAGTTGCAATGGTGGAACGATATCGACATTTACATGGCTAGCCCATGGACCACGTGTGCAAGTCCTTAAGTATAATAGTTATGTGATAAATGACAATTTATACCAAACAAAGTCGCGGGATGATGAGAGAGTTTCCCAAAACAGTGGAGTTTCTTTAGTTGCCAGCACCATGCTTGTCTGTAGTGCCAAAGATAAAAATCCTTTGCTGGCTAATGTGTCTTTCTATGCAGTGATTGAAGAAATATGAGAATTAGACTATCATCAATTTCACGTTCCTTTTTTTGTTAAGTATGCGTGAGTTGCAAATGACAAGAATAATCAACAATGATGAATGTGGCTTCACCTTGGTCAATTTGAACAAACGAGATCACAAGAATGACGAATTTGTGCTTGCAAGTAAAGTCAGCCAAGTCTTTTATATTGATGACCCATTAAAAAAAGGGTGGTCAATTGTTCTCCCAATTCCAAATAGATGTTATGAGTGAGAGGATGACGATTGGAGTAGTATTCCTAGGGCTGACCCTGACTTTTGGGGGCCCTTGGCGAAAAGAGAAAAAGGGTCCCCCTATAGGAAAAAAAAATACTAACATACAATTTGAATAGAGTTTATTAGAAAAACTTGAAAATCAATATATTTCATTTAAAATATGATAAACTTCATACAAAATATATTTCTCAAAATTCTCTAAAAAGTGCAACACCATACAAAATATATTTTCCAAGCTTCTACAAAAATTGCAATACCTACAAATATATATATATAAAATAATTATCAAATAATCATTGAAAAAATCTAGATCTTTTAGCATTTTGAGAAGCAAAATCATCAATAAGGTCTTCAAAATCAAGTTTTTCTAACACCTTATTTTCAATGCATAAAATTGCTAAGCCATTTAATCTTTAGACATAGTTGAACGCAAGTATAATTTTATTAATTTTAGCTTAGAAAAACTTTTTTCTGCTGATGTTATAGGAATTGGCATAGTTAACAAAACTCTATAAGCAATGGAGATATTTGGAAAATAATCTAAGACTTTTACGAACTCAAGAACTTCAAAAGCTGACTTTGTTACATTTGTAGCACTTGCAACTCAGAAAATAAATCATCAGCATCAATATCAGATTTGTCACTATATTTTAGAACAACTTGAAGATTATCACAACATTCATGCAATCTATTATCATCCATTGAAAATAACTTTTTAAGATTGAACAGAAAAGTAAAAATATTTTTAAAGACTTTTAATTGTTCAAATCTATTCTTTAAAGATGAAATAGCAATATCAGCAATAATAATAAAAAAAATTAATCCTAAAAGATTCCTAAGCAGATTGTGAAATCTCTTCATGATAATTTTCATCAAATTATTTCTTTCTACGAGTTGTATAGTTTTTAGGAAAAATAAGATCAATTTTCATTTTAGATGCAATCTCTTTCGCTAATGTCATAGCAGATTAGAAACCTTCCTCTCTATATCTTTCAAAATAAGAAATCAATCTTCTCAAAATTTTTATTGCAACATCAATTTGCATATCTTAAGATTATAATTTTTTGCTAATCAATTCAATTTTTTTTTTTTCAAAATGTTATGCTATATAGTCATGCCCAACAAAAATTCAAAACTTTCAAGTTTATGTGTTGCTAAAGATTTAGCCTCACTCCTAGTCTTAGCATCTTCACTAACTTTTGATAATTCATATAAAACTTCTTTTATCTCATTTGACTTAGTTATTATGACTGTGATACTATTAACATGATTTTTCCATTTTATTGTTGATAATGACTTTAGAGTTAATTGATGAACATGATCTTGTAAAATCTTTCACCTTTTTGTAGAACTAGCAAATAAAGTATACATGTGCTGCACAACTCCAAAAAATAACAAAGTCGTAACACAAGAATTTGTCATATCATAAATTATTAAATTAAGAGAATGATAAGCACATGACATATAAAATGCTCTTAGATTTATTTCAAGAAATCTCTTTTGTACACCTTAATTTTTACCCTTTTCATATTGGAACCATTATCAAACCTTGCCCCCTCACATTATCAATATCAAGTCCAAGGGTTTCTAAAACAGATTGTAATTCATTAAAAAGTCCTAACTCAGATGTATCATTCACTTTCAAAAATTCTATAAAATACTCATTTACTTTTATAGGACAAACTAACACATCCACATATCGAATTATCAAAGTCATTTGCTCATGGTGACTTGCATCTGAAGTACAATCAAGTATCACTGGAAAATATTTTACCTCTTTTATTTTTTCAATTATAACACTTCTTACTTTAGAGCCTAATATAAAAATCAACCTATTTTGAATCTTATGACTAAAGTATTGATAATGAATCTCATTATTTTGAATGCGTCTAAAATTTTCTTGCATTACCAAATCAAATTTTGCAATTAATTCAAGTAGCCCCAAAAAGTTACCATTATTGTCTTTGTAAATTTTTTCATTATCCCCACGAAAAGTCAAATTACGCTTAGCAAGATATTTCACAACAGAAATAATCTTTACTAAAATAAGTTTCTAATGTTCTTTCTCTTCCTTAATTTGCACTTGTATCTCTTTGTCAATTATTTCATTCTTTTTCAATCTAATTTGCAAATCAATCCAAGTTCTCATGTTGGTAATATGCTCAATGTCATTCTCATGTTGTCTAAGTATGTCACTTAAATGTTTCCAATCATTAAGACCTCATTTGCTAGCAAACTTTTATTGTTCACTGATTTAAACAATTTGCAACAAAATCAATAAACTTTGTTCGCATCTTTCGACTACACAAGCCATTTTTTATATTTATTCTCTCCATTTGGTAATTTTCTTGTGTAATAAGAATATGAAAAATGTCTCGAAAGCTCATCTACAGGGAACTTAAGATTACCTTCTCTTATAGGATCTTTCTCTACCAAAAGATCTCTTGTTTTATTATCAATGTTATCCGAAGATCTCGGATCATATATATCCAAAACATGACCAGTTTGCTCTAACTCATTTTCAATCTCAATTATATTATCAACTTCTACATTCAAATCATTATCATCATTTTCTCTCAATTCTTCATGCTCATTCGTTGCATGATTATTATCATCATTTTTTCTCAATTCTTCCTGCTCATTGATTGCATGATCATTTAGTTCTTCTTGATTACTTAGTTGTTGCTCATTTGTTGCATGATCATTTAGTTCTTCTTGACTTTCTTCTTGTAATTCATCAACTGAATCTTCAATTGAAAAGCTAGCTTTAAAAAACTTATGAAGAGAACCTTTTTGAGTTTTAATAATCTGTTCCATTCTTTTTCTTTTGTTTCTTTTTTGACTCCCAGATTGATATTTCTTTAGAAACATATTTGTACTACAAATTTCAAGTGTAAAAATAAAACACACAAAACCAGCAACAAAGCTAGCAATGAAACAAACACAAGCAGTGAAAAGTAATAAAATCTAGTTTGTGCTTGAAGCAATCGATATATTCTATTCTATGATGAATAAAATTGGGATGATTTATTTAAACTCTTTCAAATCTGCAAGAAAAATCACAAAATATTGGACTTCAATACAATATTAAAAATCAATATTGAATATTGACAATAGTCAATAAGAAAAAATACAGATAAGTTGGTAACTTAAGTTGCAGGTTTATATATTGATGAATGATGATATTGATGAAACTAAAATTTCAATTGGAGAATAGGCCTCTGATTTAATTAAAAGAGATTCAAAGGAGAAGAAGGGAGGAAATTGGCATTCAGGATTTAGACTTCACTCTTCAGAGTCATCTGACTTCTGTAAACGAATTCATGAAAAAAAAAGTTGTACAGGAATAAAGTCTTGGAAAGGAAAAAGGACCATTTACATTCCTTCTTTTTTTTCTTTTCTTTTCTAGATTTTTTTCTTAAATTTTAATGGTAAATATATTTTTTGGGGCCTTTATTAAAACAATCCAACAATATATATTTTTTGGGCCTTTATTAAAACAATCCAATAAAATATATTTTTGGGTTTTTTATTAAAACAATCTAATTATATATAATATATATTATATATGTATGTCAAATTTGGGGGCCCCAAAAAATCAAGCACCCTAGGCAATCGACGCCGGTGACATGCCTTAGGGTCGGTCCTGACTACCATCACCAGTGATGCCATTTTTGTCAAGCAATAGATCACCAACTACTCTTCCTTTATTATCTCCAAGATTAATTGTTGGCTTCTATTAGCCTCTTTTTCTGATTGCCCTTTTCACCAACAACTTTGGAGGTATAGACAAACCGATAGGTATTAATGTATTCATTTTTGTTGTTGGATGCTTGAAGAGCGAACAATAGTGGTTTGTCTGCAAGTTGTCTACTTACCACTATGGTTTTGGAGATCATGAGCAAACAAAGTGTGAAGAAATCTAGGACAAGTGAGTTCTTCATTGATAAGTGTAGCTACACATATGAAAGAACATCAAAAGTATATGCCTTATTAGTTGATTGTATGCTAATTTATATATATATCCTATGTAATTTTATGGGAAAAGAAGATATAAGCAAATAGATGAAGAAAGAAGAATTTTGAAAGTTGATTACCTTGTATTAATTCCTTTCTGCTTAATTAGTAGAGTTGAGATGTTTTCTCAAGGCATGAATATATACATATATTCAATGACTAGGTTATTAGAATAGTTAAATTAAATAAGATAAACATCACAAATATTGTGATGCCTTTTTCATCGTGTTTATAATGAAATGCGCATAACACATCGTCATTGCGCCATCAACAAGAATATGCCCTTAGGCTAGATCACATGTGAAATGAAAGTCCCTATTGATACTTAGTAAAAGAAAGTGTGCATTTCTAACAACTTAAACATTATTAAAAAGTATGTTGTGATCAGACTTAAGACCTAAGGACACATAGATAAGGGAAATCAATTCATGTTGTATTTATAATCAAATGCCAACATACTTATTATTTTCTTTTCCACATCAATAATTAAGTGCATAATGCATACAAAGAGTTTTTCATATAATAAGTAGTCTACCACAATATGATGAAATAAGTATTCCTTGCCTAGACAATCACTAGGTCGTATCCATGATCGCATAAAGATGAATAATCTTTAAGGGATATGAGCGACAAATGTATATTCTCCACTTCCCTAGTGTGGTTGATCGTCATTGCACAATGATTGTGTTATTTGTATTTCATTGTATTATAAGCATGATAAAAAAGCATCCATATTTGTGATGATTATCTTATTTAATTTAACTATTCTAGTAACCTAGCCATTGTTTACATAAATGTGTAGTCAAGCCTTCAGAAAACACCTCAACTATTTGCTTATATCTTCTTTCTCCATAAAATTAATCATACTTTCTAATAATTTAAGTTGTTCAAAATGCACATTTTGTTAGTAAAGGTTAAGGGCACAAAAACAAGGGAATGCACTCATTATTTTCTTTTACACACCAATAGTTAAGGGCATATTGCATACAAATAGTTGTTGATATAATGAGCATACTACAAAAAAATATGATGATATAATAAGTGTTCCTTGTGAAAACAATTATCGGGTCTGATGACGCACTTCCATTAGCATCATTATATGATCTTTGCTATGCTTGGGTGTGTATACCTTTTTTGTTTTGTTGTGTATTATTCTATAATTATGATATGCTGATTGATATTATTACAACTAAAGAATTCATCTTCTATATGTTTTATCCAAGTTCATGTCAAGCATATATAACTAAGCTTCTTGACAAATGTAGTAAACTTTGATAAATAAATTAAATTAAATTTATCCTCTTGAATGAGATATAAGCTCATCATTGCATGGTTAAGTTGCCCACACATTAACTTCCACTCATAAGAGAATAGTCTATTTGGCCAATAACAATATTTACTAAAAGCATTACGATGTGCATATATAGTTCAAGTATGATTAGAGATTCTTTGACAAGTTAATTTGTTCACCTTTGTACTCCTTAAGGAAGGCATCATAATTCCAAAAGAGTAAGGGTTGACATCATGCCCATGCTTGTTCTTTTGATGGAGTAATCATAACCTTAGTTTAAAAAAGCAAAGGCTAGGACAAATACTGCACTCATAAGGCGCTATACTTTGTTTTTTGTATCGAAGAACATTATTGGCATGATGAAATTATTAGCAAAGGTGCTATTCATAGTTTCTAATAATTTAAGTTGTTCAAAATGCACATTTTGTTAGTAAAGGCTAAGGGCACATAAACAAGGGAATGCACTCATTATTTTCTTTTCCACACCGATAGTTAAGGCAATATTGCATGCATACAAATAGTTGTTGATATAATGAGTAAACTACAAAAAAATATGATGATATAATAAGTGTTCCTTGTGAAAACAATTATCAGGTCTTATCTAGGATTTCATATTTCCATTATGAAAGACAAAATAACGACTTTCAACAAATACAAGTGATAAATATCGCATATTCTCCACTTCATTAGTGCGGTTGATGCCATAGCGCAATGCCATAGCGCGCACTGATTGTGTTATACACAATTTGTTACATTATGAGCACGATGAAAAGGCATCATTAGATTTGTGATGTTCATTTTATTTATTTATTTATTTATCTATTTTAATAATCTAGTCGTTGCTTATATATACATGTAGTCATGCCTTGAGAAAACACATCAACTCTACCTAGAGGAAAGGAATATAAGGTAATTAACTTTCAAAATTCTTGTTGTTTGTATTTTCTTTGCCCATAGAACCATAGAACTTGACTTTATTGATGTTTAATTTGTTTATATGTGCAGCTACACTTATCAATGAAAAACTCACTTGTGTTAGCTTTCTTCGCACTTTGTTTGCTCATGATCTCCAAAAAAGTAGTGGTGAGTCGGCAACTTGAGGACAAGCCACTACCATTCTCTCTTCAAGCGACCAACAAACGGAATGAATACATTAACATCGAAGGGTTTGTCTCTAGTTCCAATGTTGTTGGTTAAAAAGGAAACGAGGAGAGAAAGCTAGCAGAAACCAAAACAGTTGGTGATCTATCAATTGACAAAAACATGCTTGCTAGTTCCAATGATGCAAACAATTTGGCCACACAAATGAACACTCACAATGACCCAACATATTGTAACACTCACCATGAACCAAGATGTTAAAGTATGTCAACCGATCGATGTAATGCCACGCTCAAAGCTATACTTGCGAGTTATATTCTACTATTATAGTGTAAGAATATGTGTGTGGATGAATTTGCTCGAGTGTGTGTAGAGCAAATCTTTTGTCTAGACTACTATGAAATATGTATAACTTGGCCTTTTGTGTGTGTGCTAAAATTTCTAATATTTATAAATGAAATAAATAAGTTCATATGGCTAGCTAGCTTGGCTTTAACTTTTTGTTTTAACCATCATCTATGACCCACTATGTTAAGGGTAGGAATAATAAATATCATTTAATTGTATGAACTTTAAATAGTATAATTTTACTTGGGAGAAAACTCTGACATTGCATTGCATACATGAGGTTATATAATTGGATTTTTTTTATTGAAGTAATTGGAGATTCTTTTCAATTTGATTTTGTCACCTTTTCACCTTGAATGAAGGTTCCATAATTCCAAAAGAGCATGGAGGCATCATGCTATGACTTAATTTAATAAAGCAAGACCCAGCTAGAAAAAAAGAAAGAAAAGGTACTGTCCTAATTAGTATCTTAATGTTCTTCTGGCTTATGAAACGACTAGTTAAAACTATGAAAACCTACCTTAAAAATTGCATAATCAACTTCATCTACAAGAATAAAGAAAAGCATCATTGCCTTGATGGTTTGAATAAATTTTTCTTAATTAGTATAATCCATCCATAAGGAAATTTGTTATTTCTCAATTCTAATCGAGTTGAATCAATTTTACATTCCATTATATTAATGTACATTTCAAAGACGACTAAAGATGTTAATGTACATTACGAAAGACAACATAATGACCTTCAATAGATACACGAGATAAATGTATATTCTCCACTTTGTTAGTGCAGTTGATGTCATAGCGCAATGCCATACCGCACTAATTGTGTTATACACAATTTGTTATATTATGAGCATGATGAAAAGACATAACTAGATTTGTGATGTTCATTTTATTTATAATTTATTTATCTATTTTAATAATCTAGTCGTTGCTTATATATACATGTA
>JBBUKS010000021.1:6578857-6591043 GCA_038050645.1 Hedychium gardnerianum
ATACGATCCAAAGGGTCGTGGGTTCTTGGAGTAGGAGTCGGCTGGGCTCCGAACCAAGTAAATAGAATTGTTAGTATATAATCTTAATTTCCGCTGCTACTTTGATTTCCGAACGAAAAAGAAAAGATTTTCGAATGAGATTCACTCCCCTCCCCCTCTCTCTCGTCTCTAACGATCCAACATATTGGTATCAGAGTCATAGATTGGGATAGCCTGTTTTCGTGTTTTCAGATATTGTGATTTGTTTTTCCTCGATGTGACCTTTTGAGTTTTGCGACAAGATAGTGATAGGGCATCTCCGGCTATAAAAGGTAAGTTGTTTACTGATATTGCATATTGTAGTTAATTCTTACCTGACTATCTGTTATAGGCATGACTTGAGGTAGATTAGTCACTGTTTGTGACCGTGGTCCGGGTCAACCACGGAGATGATTTGTTGAGTCAGTGGTACCTAGACTTGATACTCGAGAGGTGAGTTTTTCTGGGGTTTCGACTGAGGTTGAGTTTGATAGCATGAGTCAGGCTCATCACATCCCTAAGAGAGATCCGAGATTTCGATCTTAGAGAATAACATCAATTGTACTAACCTATACTACTACTAGCTGGGTGATAGATAGAGCTCCCCCCTCTAGCTCTTTCTTCGATCCTATAGTTATTTTTGTTGTTCTACAAAAAATGTGAAAAAGTGACACGCGCTATTCACCCCCCCCTCTAGCACTTTCTTCGATCCTACAGTTACCTTGCTTGTGTATTCAAACACTTAAAACAGTGTGAGATGCTTAGGACTAAGCCTGAATTTCAGATTCTTATATTATTGCATCACCATAAATCTGGGCTAAAAATATCAACATAAATCAATTAGCTAAGTACAATACTAATTGGAATCATGCAATTAACCTAACTAACTTAGAAACAATCTGCTATCTTTTGATAGTCAGCTAATAACTAAGTCAGACATTTAAATAACGACTATTTCATAGATGAGTTAATTTTTATTATTAAAATAAAATATGCTTGGACTATAAGGACATTACTATTTTATAAGCACATTTTTCTTCATTATTTACTTAATCTTCATGCTTATTTTTATATATTTTTTTCCCTTTACAACTTGCTAGAAAATACCTGAAAAATATTTTTATGAATATTGTTTGGGGAAAAAAATCTTTCCAAATTCTACTTTAAAAATACTTTTAAACTCTTTTTTTGAAAAATTCTTTAGAAAATATTTTTGAAAACTCTTGTTGAAAAATATTTTTAAAAATTCTATTTTTGCAAAATACTTTAAAACTATTTTAGAAAATTCTATTTTTGCATAATACTTGAAAAATATTTTTGAAAATTCTACTTTTGAAAAATACTTGAAAATATTTTTAAAAATTCTATTTGAAAATTTTGTTTGGAAAATATTTTTAAATACTTTTGAAAATTCTATTTGTAAAATATTTTTAAATATTTTTTTTGAAAAATACTTCAAAAATAATTTTTCTATTGAAATAGACTTGCAAAATGGTTGAAAATGCTTTCTCAAATTTTCAATTTTGAAAAATACTTGCAAATGTCTTTTTTTGAAAAATGCTTCAAAGCATTTTTGAAAGCATTTCTATTTTTTTTAAAAAATAATAATATACTTGTAAGTATCTCTGAAAAATATTATTGAAAAATCTTATTACAAAATATTTTATAAAACATTGACTTCCCTATTCTTTTTGATATATGTCAAAGGGGGACAGATAAAGATGAGTTAAAGTTAAAAAGAGAAAAGAAATTCTGAAATTCTTTTCACACTAAGACTTTAACTTTAGGGGGAGAGAAACAATTAATGGGGAGCAACCTACTTTGTTTTTATTTATGAAAATCTTTCAAAAGTTGTCTCTCTATTTAAAGTTTTATGTTACATAAAATCTTTATTTGCAAAATAATTTTACTTATCTTTGAACTAGGTTGCCATAAATCAGAAAGGGGGAGATTGTTGATATTGGAAGCACCAGCTAATCGAACCTATGTTTTGATAGATGATAAATGTTCAAAGTTAAGGTTGTTGTTATCTAATGAATCTGACTAAGTGTGCAGGAAGCTCAAGCAAAAAATCCTAAGGGAACTTAGGCAACATGAAAGTCCTAATTAAGGCTAGGAAATGAAGTCCTTGTCAGTAGACTGGGTAAGAAGACCTGATCAAAGAGATTGGCAAAAAAAGTCCTGGTCTGTGGGACTAGGCAAAAGTCTTGGAAGATCAAGGACATAGGGCAGAAGTCCTAGGGGTCGAGGACACTAGGCGGAAAGCCTTGGGGGTCGAGGACACCAGGTAGGAGTCTGGGCGAGTCAAGGATCGGACATCTAGCGGAAAGTCTCAGAGGTCCACATCGAATGCTGAGCAAAAGTCCAAATAGTTTGGAGCTCCATATGTTTGGCAGTAGGTAAACTCTCCTAAAAGGAGTAGATGAGGATGCATTCCCCGTTAAGGAAATAGTAGGCGTCGGTTCGACCTAGGGTTTCACTGGAAATCCAAAAGTCAGAATCAGACAGTCCCAAGACTGTCAAACATTATTTTTTATATTTATTATATATTTTTCTATGCTAACACTATGATGTAGAAGATAAAGCCTAAAAATTGCTGAACCAGGCGCTTGGAAGGATCCAGGTGCCTCAAGCCGAACCAGGAGCCTTAAATGGATTGAGGAACCTCAATGACCTCAGTGCGAAGCAGGATGAGGTGGAAGCCTCTGGTTGGTCGGTACATGTCAGTAATTAGGCACCTAGGTTGGGATAACCTCATCCTGAGTCACGCAGAGGCTAGATCGAGCCATGTCAACGATTGAGGTGCTTCAAAGGGATTGAGGCGCCTGAAAGTAGATAAGGCATGGCTAACTCAGATCCCATTAGATCGACTCAAATAGAGGCGCTTCAATGTGAATAGAGGCACCTGGATGGGTTAATAAAAGAATACTTCGACAAGCAGCTTGAGACGATAATTTCTTACAACTTCCGTACTTGGACGTTGCTCCAAAAAGCTCTCCATGACCCTAGAATGCTACTCTGATGACTACGCACAAGATTTTACATTAAAGCTGTTGGTATATTTGTCTTATTTTGTACTTCCAATTCTATATCTTTGTAATCTTCAAAATGATAGTGAATTGCCCAACAAAAGCACTCATTTGGGTGTGTTTGAGCTAGCCGTCGACAAGCAATGAACCAAGTAAAAAGAAAGAGTGTTGGTTTTGTTCTTATTCTATTTCTGTTTATTCTGCTGTATTATTATTCGTGTTTCTACGAAAAGTGAAAAAGCCATGAGCACTATTCACCCTCTCTTGAGCATTGTCTTTTGATCCTTCAATAATTAATGAAATACAAGTAGATGTGCAACAAACAATGCCTAAAAACATATATAATATATGCACATCAAAAACGGAGGATAAACGAAGATTCTAGCATTCAACATTGGTCGATCATGCCTTCCAGGCATGGTCATGCCTCGTCTGTAGATTGTCAGCCTCCCACAGAAGCCAACACGGCATGGTCGTGCATCTTCCTGGAAAACTAATAGATTTCCACACGATCTGGTTGTACCAAAATGGCATAACCGTGCCTTGGCCACAAATGTTGGCTGAGGCCAATACAACGTGGTCATGCCTTTTAGACACAACCGTGTCGCGTCCTAGGCAGGGGCCATGTGGGTTTTTTCTAACCATTTTCAACAGTTGGGAGGGCTATAAAAGGGGTTTTCCCCTTTGAAGGGAACCCTAGAGTATCCATTTCTAGAGCCATCTCGACGATCCATCTTTCATCTGAGCGAGGAATTCATCCGATGTGAATGCCATCACATTAACAAGCATTCTTCTCTTCTCTATTTCATGCATTGAATTGTAGAATGCCTCTTGTCATGTCTCTTGGTTGTATTTCTTCCGCTATGGAGTAGTTCTCTGAATTTTAAGATGTAGGGAGTAATTATGATGTGTGAACTAAGTATTTGGTCATTTCCCTAATCAATGATATGTTTACAACTTGTTCTTGTTCTATTAATTGTGTTTGCTGTGTATGTGATTGGATGTGGGGAATGAGTCACCATGAAGAGGAGATACTCGTGATTGTATGACCATGGGGCTTCATGTGATAGGGGTATCCCTTTCTAGAGTCGTCATCTTGAAATGGGGTCGATTCCTTGCAAGGGATTAATGAGTTTGCCCCAATTTGATGTTAGGAAGTAGAATGATAATCTAGATGTACCATGGAGCCCTTAGTGAGAGGGGTATCCATTAGGTGGACATACTAGCATATTCACCATACTTGTTGATGTTGAATTTGTGGTAGGCACTCCGGTATAATCCTCACAGGTTTGTTTTGATAATTTAGTTAGAATCCATATAAGAAAGTAAGCATAGAGTTAGGGAGGTGAACAAAACTTAGAGCATCAACTTGTAGGATCGAAAGAGTCAAGAGAGGGGGGGGCGAGGGTGAATCTCGATCATTTTAAAATCTTTTCTTTTCATCTTCATAAAACCAAATCAAAGTATAGTAGCAGCGGAATAGAAATAAAAGCAAAGACACAATCAGTTTTACTTAGTTCATAGTCCAACGACAACTACTCCAAGGCCCACGATCCTTGACCGCTTCTGATGGGCAATCCACTATAGTTCTTTTCTCTCAAATCTTTTAGAGAAGAAGCAAACTCGCGCAAGTATGAAGAAGATAGTAACAACACTACTATCTCTCAATAAGAATGCAAGTAATAAATGAAATATACCGACAACAAAGGTAGAAGATGAAGCACTAGTTGTCGGAGAGCCTCTCAGCATCGCAGTAGCAAATCTTGCACGAATATAAGTAGTAGTAATGATAGAATTATACTAAGCCTTAGACCTCGAGGATTCTTTTATAGGATTTTATCAATCGACTGAAAATCGTTCAGTCGATTGATACCTTTCAATCGACTGATCATCTATCAGGCGACTGAACTCTGCGCCCTTCCTTATTTGCTCCGATCCAATATAGTTGATCACGTAAATCATGTTGATCAGTTGACTAAACCCTTTATCAGTAGATTGATCCCTTAGGATATTACACTCATCCACCTAGAATAGTCGATTGAACCTCCCTGTTCAATCGACTGAACCCCTCGATCGACGAGAACTTAGCTTTTATGCAAAACAAAATTAGCACATAAATAATACAAATAATGATCCTGCAAAACATAGTTATGAATCATATAATAATGTATGAATTAGATAGTTAGGACTGTCTTAATCTTGACTTAGAAACCTCCATTGATTTTTTTAGTCGGATCATCGCCTAAGGTTTGTCCCTATTGGGACACGACCTCATTGTCCTTCTTTTCAGAAGAACCGCTCCCTCTAGGAGCTTACTTCAACTCACCTTTCAAACATCTGGTCCTCAAGACCTAATTAGTCTTTCTCTGCTGAGTGTTTGATCAACCTGATCTATTAAGACTTTCTTATAAAATTGAATTAGCACAATGCAAAAAATAATAGCTACACTATATTTTGGTTTACCAAATACGCTAGTCTTGTCGATCGTGCACGGTTGACCGAAAACCTTTTGGTCACACTTGCTTGGAGTTTACTCCTCCAAGACTTTTTAATACCTAGGGTTACTCCCCCCTAGGATTTTTCCTTTGGGAAGCCTCCAGTCCTCTAGATCTGCTTGGGACTTGCTAGTCACTTGGTAAACTACTCACCCTTGCCTAACCTCCAATTAGGACTTTCCCTTGCCTAATCTCTAGTTAGGACTTTCCCTTTCCTAACCTCCAGTTAGGACTTTTCTTTACCTAACCATAGTTAAAACTTTCTCTTGCCTAACCGTAGTTAGGACTTTCTCTTGACTAATCATGGTTAGTACTTTCTCTTGCCTTACCGCAGTTAGGACTTTCTCTTTGCTAGTCATTCGGTGAATCTTGACTAACTATACTTCTCACATGACTAGGTCAACCTTAACTAGACTCCATTAAACGTATTATCAAACAAATATCAAAATCCTGGAGGTCAATTGCACGAGCACAACTAACATCATAGTGAAACCGAAATCCTAGAATCTTTCCTTCAATCCAATTTCTCCTGTTGGTAACTTTCTTTCCTTCAATCTCTCTCTCTCTCTTTCTCCTCTAACTTACTTGATTGCACACAACTTCGATCATTTAGATAACTAGCCTTGCAACCTCACCTAGTGCTAAATCAACAGTCCTTGTGGATCAATATTTTTATTACTTGATGACAAATCGTGCACTTGCAATTCATGTCTCTCTTTCTCTTTCTCCTCTAACTTACTTGATTGCACACGACTTCGATCATTTAGATAACTAGCCGTTCAACCTCACCTAGCTAAATCAACAGTCCTTGTGGATCAATATTTTTATTACTTGACGACAAATCGTGCACTTGCAATTCATGACATCAGGAGTCTCCTATCATGATGCCCCATGGTCCTCTAGGTGTCATACACTACTTCTTGATGTTGAATCATGGAAACCCATTAAGCTCCATGATAGCCAATGGTGCCCTCGTGAGGTTTTGACCTACTTTCATGACCAACCCCTCACATCTTGGTCTTTATGGGTTGGAGATTTGGATTCACCTTTTTGTCCTTCCCCTCATCCCATGAGATACGTAGATGCATGGTTAGTGCCATAAACGTGTATGCATAATAAAGAAGGATCATGGAAGAAATATATCATGCAATAGAGAAAAATAAACAAATACATAAATTGAATGTCAACAATTCATCAAGCTACTTCCTAATCCTAGAATCAAGAGAACTACTCCATGGAGATGGAGTTACAACCAAAAGATATTAAAGAAAGCATCCAACAACTCAAAATTGAATGAAGGGAGAAGAGGAAGCTTAGTTGAATTGAATGTCTTCGGAAGGTTCTAGGGTTTCGATTTCATTATGAAGCTAATTAATGTCTGTAATGCATATTCATCTCCTTATTTTCCATACTTATATTCTTATAGGGATTCTAATAGATTTTCAGAATGGAATACCATTAGAATATCCTAGCAAGGAAGAGTCTCTATGTCAAGGTCTTTTGACTCTAGGAAGTGGGTAAGTATTGACACCCTTTGTCACTAAGGGTATGTAAGTTCGGTTGAATGAGTGTCCTCTATCACTAAGGATCTCCTGGTTATCCAACCTAGTAGCAACCTCAACATAAAGGCAAATCCCTTACTTCTACATGCATTACTCACATACACATTTCGTCAAACATGTAGTAGACACAATACACATAGAACAAGACATAAACACTTCATTAAATAAAAAAAGATATATACATAGTTCATACATCAATCACACATCATAACTACTCCCTACATCTTAGAATAGGGAGAACTACTCCATTAAGAAGAACATGCAAACCAAAGACACAAAATAGAGTATTCTTACAACCCAAAATCTGAGAATAGAGGGAGAAGAGATGCTTATCGAGATGAAGCCGGTGTCTTTGGGATGTCTCCTTGCTCCGGAGGTGGATGGATCGCCGAGGAGGAGGAGATGGAAGCTCTAAGGTTTCCTCCTAAGGGGAGAACCCTTCCCTAAGGAGAGGGGATGAACCCCAAACCAAAGATACGAAATAAGTATTTTCTTGACCCTTTTATACTTGCCCAGAATTTTCAGATCTGCCCTCTTTGTTAGGCTTTACAAAACTCAGTTTTTCACACTTTAAACCACTTAATCTCGGGTTGGGATTTGAATAAAAGTTGTATATCATGAGGTTATCTACATTTTGGAAATTGAATTAGCCAAAAACTCTAATCAAGCATAGAGTTATAGTCGCTTTACTTTTGGTCTGCAGGCTGTCTAGAATTTGACACGACCGTGCCTAAAAAATATGGCCCGTGCCTAGAAAAACATGGTTTATGCTCTGTAAGTGAAGCAAGACCATGCCTCTTGAGCACGACCTGCAAATGAGGATCTCTTGGAGCCTAAGCATGACCGTGTCTTGAGGCACGACTGGAAAATGAAGAGCCACTAGAAGGGGGGCACAACCGTGCCTTTTATCATGTCTAGATGTTATTTTGTTAGCTTTCAACCTGAATCAAAGTTGTAGGCCTTGAAGTTATCTATATTTTAGAAGTTGATTCAAGACAAAACCAGCCGTGCACAAAGTTATGGCCATTCAAAGTTTGGTATTCAAATCAAGCCTGAGCAGGGGACACGGTCGTGCCTTTTAGCATAGCTAAATCATGAATTCTTTCTATTACTCTCTTAAGAAAAGTTGTATATATTAAAGTTATCTACATTTTAGAAGTTGATTCAGCCCGAATATCTAATCGCGATGAAAGTTATGTTCATTCTACTTTTTGTCTACATGCTGTCCAAAATCCAATTTAGCTCCAAATATGCTCCAAATCACATCCTATCAATTGAAACATGCAAAGAGCAGTTTTTTGAACTAAAAGAGTAGAAGTATGCCATAATAATGAAATAGTATGCAATACGCGTAAATTATGCTCATGAAATATAAGTAGATGTACCTCAAACAATACATAAAAGTATATATAATCTACGCACATCACACTTTAGACTTAAACTTTTGCTTGTCCTCAAGTAAAACCTGCAATCTAGATTTATATGTGTAAATACTGCATCATAATCCCTAGTGAATCATTCTATTCTTATCATGTAGTTTCACTAATGAGCAAGATAACAAAATTATTTGGGTGTGACCTAAGTAGAAGTTCTTTGTTCTCAATGCGATGAGTAACTTAACATTTTCAAGTGTCAATCTCCAAGCCTAGTTAAGTTGTCATCTAACCATGTTCCTCATGCTTCCGGCGATAGACACTTACTTATCATTCGCAAAGTTCATCCTTCTCAAACTACACAAGGTCTCAAAGGAATATTCGATATCAAGAGAAACATAACAGTTATTTCCCCAATAACCTAACTCAGTCTCAAAGAGGTAACTTGTTAGTTTTCACTCACAAAAACTATTTTTTATCCCTTATTTATTTATTTATTTATTGGTGCTTATGAAATGAAGCACTAGACTCATGGTGCTTATAAGATGAAGCACTAAAACATGTATAGGGACTTTGACTTTTCCAAATGAGTTGACATGATTCTAGTTTATCCAATAACCAAAATATAGTTAAGAAGTCACAAATGAAAACAAGCATACTAGTCTGGTTCTATGAATCATAACTATTTTCAGAAGTGTCAACCATCAAAGTTAAGCTTAGTGTGAGGAGATCATTAAACTAGGTCGACACACAAACTCTTCCAGTAAAAATATTGCTCACTTCATGCTATCTAGTTGACATGACCTTGGCTTAAATGTGAGGCACGATTGTGCCTAATGCAAAATTCAAACAACCTTGTTTTTTCAAGGCACGACTTATCTTTAATTTTTCTCCAGAAATTCTTCAATGCCCATGACGAAGGTCACGATCAGCTCATGGATGTTATTAAACCTAAAATTAGATACAGTAAAAAGGATTAAAACTATGAAATAAAAACAAAGACATAAATGAGAACATAAGAGAAAACAAAAAGAACTTGGGTTGCTTCCCAAGAAGCGCTTATTTTTGGTCATTAGCTCGACCCCTTATTAGGTTCATCAAAACCTCGCTAGCGGCGGGGTAAGATAATTTTGGATTTTCTTTAATAATGTTCGAAATGTGGAGGGAGCTATCCTCGTGGGATCTATCATATGAAGCTTTGCTCCCTCCTTCTTCTCCTTTGTTGTTCTTTCTGGAGGACGGAGAAGGTTCAATTAAAGCATCTAGTTCCAGGCCTTATCAAAACCTGCACACTTAAAGAAAGAATGCACCTCCCACGCACATGTTAAATAGGAAAGAACTACAAGCATATTTAGTCTAATTGAGCATGTGTAAAAAATTAAGTCACATCCTACAAAATCCATTACAGGTACCTCTATGAAATCTTCTAAAAGATCATAAGAAATACTTACTTTGCAGTGATTAAAGGTACTTGAAGGTTCCAAACAAGTGGATGTGACTTCCTCTAGGTCAAGTAAGGATTCTAGCTCTAACTCAGGTAGTGGTGTCTCTAAAGGTCGTGATTCTTGGGGCCTTGCCTCTTCTGCAAAAGTCCTTATACTTTGGTTATCAACGAAATCAATCCTTGCAACCTTCATAATTTCAAGTGGCTGTGCGATCAAAGGAAGTGATTCTTAGGGTGTTGCTTCAATAGCACATGTCCCTCATAATTAGTGAAGAGTCTACTAACATTAATATCTTCAACAGAAGAGTCAACATCTTCATATGTAGTCTTAAATTGCTCATTCTCATCATCAGAAAATTCAATATCACCATTAACAAATACAATCACAGGAGGGAAATCTAAAAATTTGCAAGATACTACATCTCCATCACAATCATCCTCATAGAATTTGCCAAATTCTTCATGTTCTTAGCTTCCACTGCTCTTTGTGGAAAAAAAACATTTGAGGTATATGGGTCCTTGGTGGAGGCATTGGGAGGAATTCATCTTCAATGATAGCTTGAGACATATGAATCACATGTTGAGGAAACTGTATCTGTGGTGTATAAATCCTTGTTGGAGTAGTGGGTGGGTCGAGTTTTTTTTAATGGAGGGGTAATGCATTATGAACTCAACTTATCTGACTTGACTTCTAACTGTCTAAATCTCTCATTTAGCTTGATGATATCTTCTATATGATTTTCAAGACTCTTGAGTGGTTGCAATAGTTCTTGTTTTTCATTCACATTCGAGTGCTCTTTTGAGAATGTTGGGGAAGATTCCATCCGATCTTGATTTGACCATTGTTGGAAGTCTTGTGTCACTTGATCAATTATCACATGCTTCATTCAAAGTTTTGTTCATCAATGAACCTCCTGCAGCAGAATCCAATAATGTCTTATTCAAAAATGAAATCCCCTTATAGAATAAATGAATAATGAGCCATTTTTCCTAGATGCAATTGTGTGACATTTGTGAAGAAGGCCTGAGCACGGTCGTGTCTTCCAGACACGCCTGAACCTCAACATCAGAAGAAACCAAGGCCACGACCATGCCTCCCAGACACGACTGTGTAACTTTCTTGGGAAAACCTAGACACGGGTCATGCCTTCCAAACACGACCGTGTCTATCCTGCCATGCTTTCTCAATAGGGGTCGTGCCTTCTAGGCACGACCATGCCTTGCATTCAGACACTCATCAACACATGACCGTGCCTCTAGATATAAAGACAACAACACATGATTGTGTTTCCTAGACACAGTCGTGCCTCATCATCAGACCTAGGACATGCCTTCCAGGCATGGTCGTGTGGCAAAAAGCAGGGCTCGTGCCCTAACACTATAAAAAGGGATTTTTGACCCGTTTTTGAGCATCTTTGGTTTGTAGTTCAGCCCCTCTCCTTGGGTAAGGGTTCTTCCCTTAGGGGGAAATCTTAGAGCTTCCATCTCCATCCTCCTTGATGATCCGTCCTCTTCCAGAGCATGGAGACTCATCCAAGAAGACCGACAACACATTGATAAGCATTTCTTCCTCTCTACTACTTTTTGGATTGTAAGAATGCTTCATTATTGTCTCTTGGTTGTATTTCCTTCTCCATGGAGTAGATCTCTCATTTTTAGGATTAAGGAGTATCTATGATGTGTGATTGATGTGTGAACTATGAATATGTCAATTTCTTTATTTCTATGAGATGTTTTCTTCTTGCTCTATGTGTGTTGTGTCTACTACATGTTTGGCTAAATATGTATGTGAGTAATACATGTAGATGTAAGGGATTTGCCTCTATGTTAAGGTTGCTACTAGAATGGATAATCGGGAGATCCTTAGTGACAAAAGATTCTCATTCAACCAAACTATTATGCCCTTAGTGACAAAGGACATTGACATTTACCCACTTTCTAGAATTAAAAGACCTTGACATAGGGATAACCCTTGCTACATATGAGTAAGTGTGAAGAATAAGGAGATAAACATATTGTAGGGACATTAACTAGCATAATAGTCAAATCGAAATCCTAGAATGATTGTCCCCATAGCCAACCTCTCAACCTTCCCTCTCATCTCCCCTCTCAAGATTCTCAACTCTTTCTCTCCCTCTCTCTTCCGTCTCTCTAGTTTACAAGCATTCAACCAACTCTCGATCGGCTAGATAATGTTAGGACCGAAGGAATTTAGATATCTCCACAATGGTATGATATTGTCCACTTTGGGCCTAGGCCCTCATG
>JBBUKS010000021.1:6594681-6605773 GCA_038050645.1 Hedychium gardnerianum
GTTGAGTTCAATTGATGTAATTGTGAGATTCATGAAAATAAAATGATAAACTTAGTTAGCCCTCGGGGTGATCGGTCTAGTCCTATGAAAAAAAATTATTGATCATCAGAATAATTCGAAAAGTACTTGCGATGAATGATTCAAAAGCCCGATATATTTTAATTGTACGTTCCATTTGGACCACCATAATAAGGAGTATCGAGTGATTGTTGGTTTGATGATTCAAAGATTGGTAATTAGGTGCACCCTGAGGCGAGGAGAGGGATGATATAAAGCAAACTCGTGAAGTTTGATGCATTCAAGTTATTTAAAGACATGCCAAGGTGAACTCTAGGCAACACATAACAAGGTGAACATATAGGTAAGAAGAAGGATGACATACGACAAATTTATAGAAATTAGTGCATTTAAGAGAATGAAGGTCTACAAGGTAGACTATAGGGCGAGAAACAACAATGAGATTAAAAACATGAAAGCATGAGACTCGAGGACTCGATTACATAAGTGAAATATAATTTTTAGAGCTTTGCTTTTGAACAACGATTTGATTTGATGAAGTATTTACCTAGATAGGGATAGACTATAGTAAGTTTGAAACCTTTGGTTGAGGTTTTTTCTTTTGGTCTCGTTATTGAAGTCTTTGTGTTTATCATATAGAGGGTTTATTGAACCACACGCTTAAGATTTTAAAATACTCAAATCACACATTTTTTAATTTTAAAAAAAACACTAACTCATGCACTCGTTTTTCAAAATACCTTCTTCCTTTTCCATTTGTGGCTACTGGCTTTAATTTGTCTGACCGACAGTGAATTGAATAGGCAACAGAGACGGCTGCAAAATAATAACAATTCTTATCATGTCAATGTTTCTAGATACATTGTCAAGAATCATATTCTATATTCTTCGTGACATGATTTAAGGATAGATTTTTATTATTCCCATGAAATATGAACTGATGATAAATCATAAAATTTAAAGCTTAAAATCAGACTAGTAATTAGATTTTTATTATTTTTCATGTATTAATCACTATTTAAATTTTTTTTATGTTAATCTTGAAATAAATTAATAAGAACGTTGAAATAAATATTTTACTTTTTATCATGAAGAATAGATTCTTATTTCAATGTGAGAGTTGACTTTTAAGTAATTATTCATTTTTATCTCTATCTTTTTGTCTATCTTCCACCATAGAATCAAATATATACATTGATTGAGAGCATGGCTTGTCAATTTCGAACCTCTTTTCCATTATTTTCAAAAGGCACGTATTCTCTTTCCTCCGATAAAAAATAAGTCTCGAAATATTAATTATTTAAATAATTTTTTATTAATATTTTTTGATTTATTTTGATGATCAATAAAAAAAAATTATAAAATTAAATCGATAAAAATCTCAGATGATATTATTCGATTTAATTAATTTTTTTTTAAAAAAACACATATTCCAATCTCCCTAATTTAAAAATAATGACAATAGACATGAAAAAACAATACAAGTACCTGAATTATATATATATATTTTCTGTCCCTTGCTAAACTAAATTGTCTTTTGTTTTTAAGATTAAATTTCAAATTTATATATATACTAAAAATAAAATTATATTAATATATAGTGATAAAAATTGTTAACTATGTTTAAAATATGACAAATTTTGACTGTTACTTAATTGCATTTGAAATAACAAAAAGATGGGACGAGTTTTTTAGTTAATGAGGTTTAAATCTTACTCAGTATATATTATATTCAGAAAGTTCAAAAAAAATATAATATTTTGATAATCGATAAAAAAAAAAGTTATATGAGATTAAATTAATCATTTTAAAGATTAATTGGAGCTGGATATATACCTAAATTATATATATAAAAATATCTCTCTGTCCCTTGCTAAGCCAAATTGTCTTTTGTTTTTAAGATTAAATTTCAAATTTATATATACACTAATACTCAATGTGAGGTATGAGAGTACTGAAATTTAATCTTACTTTTTTTAGGCATATTAAATTGTCACATTATTTTTTAAAAAATGAGTATATGACAAATGATTTTTCAAAGTGGGGAGCTAAATATGTAAATCACTCAACTTTTGTTTTTTAAAATATTTTTTAATTCTCAATTTGGCGCCATATTACTTTTTTAGATATAACAATATATAGAGATAAAAATTGTTAACTATGTTAAATTATGATAAATTTTGACTGTTACTTAATTGCATTTGAAATAACAAAAAAAGGATAAATTATTGAGCAATGCATCATTTTTAAAATATTTGTTTAAATATTTTAGATAGGTATATTTAAAAGACAAAAAATGAACAAAAAAGATGATTGTATATACTTATTATAATATAATATCTCAATGTAAAGGTGGTCATAATTAACATTCTGATTCTGCCTTTTGACCAAAAGCTAGTTAAAAGGATATTTTTTTTCAAAAAAAAACAACGATTTATCAAAGGAAAGGACGCATCTTAAATTTCAATTAGACCAAAAAAACGTCCTACATTTTGAAAATACCGAAAAGGCTTGATTTTTTTTTCTTTCCTTTTTTTTTCTCGATCTGTAATAATTTTTTTTTCTATTTTCTCTTAAAGTAAAATATTCTCTCTTCTTATATGTAACTATTCATTGTTAAAAATTACACCACCGTTTAATTACATCGATATCATAATAGTATTAATTTCTAAAAATCAATATTAAAATTAGAAATCAATACCAAGATTATGTTAATTTTTATAAATCAGTATCATGATAATACTAATATATTAAGTTATAGTATTAATTTTTTAAAAATAATAAAGAATGACTTATTTAGACTCTGGAGTACTACATAAATTCATAAGAGTTAGAATGAGTTTAATCGAACCTCTTTAGATCCATCAATGAATTTCGATCGAAATCCATTGATGACTTAGATAATTTGGATTTTTAAAAAATTGACATGTAATAAAAGAGAATAGTACAGTGAAAATATTTATAACGTCTATGTATGATTCTAACATTCCTATAATAAGTTATGTATATGTATCAATTGTCTTAAAGTCATAAATTTTGAAAACCTTTAATTATTGTAGTTAATGATTTTAAGTTGATATCTCTGGCACGTATAGATTCTGGGACACTTTAAAAACTTATAGCACTTGAGATGAGTCTGATCGAAATTCTCTAAGTCTATTAAAGAATTTCTAAAGTATCTCAGAGTTCATATATACTTAGAGATATCAACTTGAAGTCCTTAACCGTAGTGATTAAAGGTTTTCAAAGTTTTTTACTTTAAAATAATTGATACATATACCTAACTTATCGTAGGGATGTCAGAATCAGACATTAACACCATAAATATATTCACTGCACTATCCTCTTTTATTACATATCAATTTTCATAAATCCAAATGATCTAAGTCCATCAATAAGTTTCGATCAAAATTTATTAATAGACCTAGAGAGCTCCGATTGAATCCATTTCAACTCCTGTGAATTTATACAGTACTCCAAAGTCTAAATATGTCATTCTTTATTATTTTTTTTAAAAATCAACACCACAACTTAATACATCAGCACTGTCATGGTGTTAATTTATAAAAATCAATACTACCTTGGTGTTAATTTCTATAAATTAGTACTATCATAGTGTTGGTGTAATTAAATTATAGTACTGATTTGTAAAAATTAGTATCACAGTGATTGTTACAGGTAAGTAGAGAAAAAAATTAATTTAAAAAAAAAAAGAAAAAAATTATTGAGGAGTAAAAAGAAAAAAAAATCAACTTTGATAAAGAGGTAAAATGGAAAAGAAATATGACTTTTGGGTATTTTTAAAACCTAGGATGTTTTGTTAGGTAATTTCAAATTTGAGATGCGCTCTACCCTTTGGTAAATCGCTGGAAAAAAAGAGTCAAACTATATTAGGTTTATATTCTTTGTGAGACCTTATTTATGGGGTTGAAAAAGATATGGGTAAAAATTAGGTCAGTAAGAGTATCCCCTCTCTTTTTCTTTTCTTTTCTTTTTTCTTTTTACGAAAAGGCATTCTTTCTCTAAAAGTTATTATAAAAAATAATTTTAAATTGAATAAATTCTCTAACTCGAGTACATTTCTTTGAAATTTTTGCTAAAATATCTTAAAATTATTTAGATTGACACACAAGTATCAACTTCACTAAATTATACTTTTTACTATATTTGTCTATAAAAGAATTTTAAAAATTAATCTAGATGTTATACTTTAATGTAGGTGTTCCTACCAACTATTCACAGATATTGTCAAAGAAAACAATTCTTGGATAATCAGAAACTATTTTTATTCTTGAAAAAATATATTTTGAATTTTTCTGAATTTGCCACCAAAAATAAAAAAATATATAGTTTTGAAAAACAAAACAATTGAAGGTTAAATCCAAAAGAAGAAAAAAAAACATATACATATATCATGTATCTTTAATCAAATATAATATAATAGGATATTATCAAAGACAGAATATATTATATCTACGTAGAGGACATTAACATCAGGAAAGAACATATACTAAACCAAAGTTAGCATCATTTCATGGGTCAAAGCTGTAAGTTATTAATTACATAGTGAATTTCTTTCACTCGCAACAACTATAAATAGAGGCCTTGAAGGTGATCATTTGTTGGTCCTGGGACAGATTGACGGGAGCGCTGGGGGCGAACATTTCGTCTTTTGCCATCTTAAAGGTAACCATTGATGAGTCACAAGGAAGAGAGGCCTTATATGGAGACAAGGGTCTGTCTTTGGTAGCTAAGAATGACTTGCCTGTGCATGTCCCCATGAAAGCTCCTAGGCTTTGAAACTAACTTCTGAGAGCTTGTGTGTGGTTTTCATGGGCAGTCTGATTTCAGTGCATATGTACGAGAAAAGGATAATATTTTCAATGTTTTTCCATTAACTAATGCTTTTATATATGTATAAGATTTATGAAAATTTAATATTTTTTATGTATTATGGAGAATCACGTCTCTCTAACATCATCAGTCTCATGCCCATTCTAAAGATCTTCTTTGACCCAAAATCTATCTATGTCTTCAAGCTTTTTTTTGTTAGATTTGATCCTAATTGAAGGTCAACCCTCAACTTGGAGGCCATCATAACAAAGATGGGTTGTATGTGTTAAAGGAAAGAAAAACGACTTTTTACCAAATCGCGTAGATAAGTTTTTGAAATATTCAAATCATATATCTTAGTTTTAAAATTATCAAATCACATATTCAGTTTTATTTTTGCCCTTGTTACTGTTCTCACTTGTTACTGTTCTCAGTTGACTGCTACGCTGTAGCAGTCGATTGAGAACAATAGCAGTAGATTGCTACGGTAACAAATGATTATTTTTTTTTAAATGACTGATTTATGTTAAAAAAATCATTGCTCTCAATATAGTATGTCAAATTGATGTTTGAGAGTATGTATATAATCAGGAGAACTAGAAGAACACATAGAATCTAATTTCATATCATTCTGAGTTCTCTAGGTTCATCAGACGATTTCGGTCAAAATCGACTGATGGACTTAGAGAGCTCGGAATGACATGAAACCAGGTCTTATGTGTTCGTCTAATTCTCATGATTTATATATATGCATTCAAACAACAATTTTACCTAGTATATTGAGAACAGTGATTTTTTGAACACGAATATGTTCGAAAAATCTAATTCATATTAAAAAAAATTACTATTCTCAATATATTGGGTCAAATTAATGTTTGAGGACATGAATATAATCATAAGAACTAGACGAACTCATAGGACATAGTTTCACATTATTTCGAGCTCTCTAGGTCCATCAACATATTTTGACCAAAACTCTTTAGGTTCATTTTGTTGGATCAAAGAAGACAAGAGAGGGAAGGGTGAATATCGTTCGTTTCAAATATTTTCTTTTTCGAATAAACGTAAAACAAAGTTAGCAGCGGAATAGTGAATAAGAGCACGATTTTTTTTTACTTGGTTCGCAGTCTCGTGACTACTACTCAAAGGCCCAGCGATCCTTGACCGCTTTCGTTTGACAATACACTAAGTATTGAATCGTACAGAATTAGGAGGATAGCAATAACGATGTTATCTCCTTACAGAATGATGCAAACAAATACAAAATATACCGACAATGAAGATGGAGGTGAACGTAGAATGTCGAATTGCCTTCCGACGTTGTAGTAGTAGTAGTAGTAGCTTGCACTAGTAGTGAATAAACGTAGTAGAAGGTCGAATGAATGAATAAGTCAATCTCTCGGCTCGAAGCTCAAGGACTTCTTTTATAGGAGACGTTAGGTGATCCCTTGTTCCGTCGACTGATCATTTCAGTTGATAGAACCTCCTATCCGTCGACTGAACTCCGCGCTTTTCCTTCTTTGCTCTGATCTGATTTGTCCAATCCCGTAAATCACGTTTGTTCAGTTGACTGATCCAGCTGATCCGTCGACGGAACCCAGAACTTCCTTTCCTGTGTGATTCGATTTGATCATTGTCATTTCCTTTTATTGATCAGTTGACTGATCCTTATTATTCGTTGACTGAACAGGGTGTATACCATTTTCGCTGAGTTTTGATCTGATCTTCTTTGCCACGCTAGCCGGATCGGTCGATTGATCCTATGGATCCATCAACTAAAAAACTTTTTACCCTGTTTGTTGAACTCTGATTGATTCTGTGCCATGCTGGTCGGATCGGTCGATGGAACCTCCCGTTTAGTTGATGGAACCTCCCGTTTGGTTGATGGAACCTCTCGTTCGGTCGACCGAACCCATGGTCAATCCCGAACTTTGTTTATCTACAAAATAAAGTTAGCACAGGTAATAGAAGTCCTGTAAAACAGAGTTAGATAGATATATAAATATGCATGAGTATGACAATTAGGACTGTCTTGATCTTAACTTAAAAATCTTCATTGGTTTCTTCAGTTGGATCAACGCTTAAGGTTTGTCCCTACTGGGACACGACCTCACTGCTCTCCCTCCAAGAGCTTACCTCAACTTATCTGTCAAACATCGAGTCCTCCAGACCTATTTGGATTTTAACTGCTCAGTGTTTGATCGACCTGATCCACTAAGACTTTCATGCATCACCAAGTTCACACAATAGCAATAGTAATATAAAATAGTATTAGTAAATCTATACTTAGGTTTATCAAAATCCACTGGTCCGGTCGACCGCGCGCGGTCGACTGAAAACCTTTCGATCACACATGCTTGGAGTTCACTCCTCCAAGACTTCTCTTTACCTAGGGTTACCTCTCCCTAGGGTTTTTTCTTTGCTTGGAGTTCACTCCTCCAAGACTTCTCTTTACCTAGGGTTACCACCCCCTAGGGTTTTTCCTTTGATTAGAGTTCACTCCTCCAAGATTTCTCATTACCTAGGGTTATCTCCCCCTAGGGTTTCCTTTTGCTTATAGTTCACTCTTCTAAAACTTCTCATTACCTAGGGTCTCCTTCCCCTAGGATTTTCTTTTGCCAAGCCTAAGTCCTCCATACCCGCTTGGACTTACTAGTCACTCGATAGACTACTCACCCTTGTCTAACCGCAGTCAAGACTTTTCCTTGCATAACCGCAATCATGACTTTCCCTTGCCTAACTGCAGTTAGGACTTTCCCTTGCTTAATTACAGTTAGGACTTTCTCTTGCCTAACCGTAGTTAGAACTTTCTCTTTGCTAGTCATCTGATCAACCTTGACCTGACTAGACTTCTCACATGACTAGGTCAACCTTGACCAAACTCCATTAAACATTTTGTCAAACAAACATCAAAACTCTGGAGGTCGATTGCACCAACACATTCGGCTAAAATCGACTGATGAACCTAGAGAGCTTGGAATGACGTGAAACTAACTTCTAGTTCTTCTGATTATATTCATGCCCTCAAACATCAATTTGACCCAATATATTGAGAGTAGTGAATTTTTGAACACGAATCAGATTTTTCAGATACACTCATGTTTAAAAAATCGTTGTTCTCAATATAGTGGGTCAAATTGGTGTTTGAGAGCATGTACATAATCAGGAGAACTAGACAAATATATAAGACTTTGTTTCATATCATTCCGAGCTCTCTAGGTCCATCAGCCGATTTCGGCCAAAATCGACTGATGGACCTAGAGGGCTCAGATCGGCTGATGGACCTAGAGAGCTCAGAATGACATGAAACCAGGTTATATTTATTCGTTTAGTTCTCTTAATTATGTATATGCCCTCAAACATCAATTTGACCTACTATATTGAGAGCAGTGATTTTTTGAATACGAATCGATCATTTAAAAAAAAAAAATAGTAACTGCTATAGTGTAGATGTATACGAAAATAAAAATAGAGGTAAAAATGAAAGTGAGTATATAATTTAATAATTTTATAATTAAAATATGTAATTTAAATATTTCAAAATTTTACCTATCTAATTTAGCATAATGTGTGCACAATTATTGTTGCCTCTCTTTTCTAATTTTCTTTTGTCATATATCATATGTATTTTTTGATGTCAACCCATCTCTATTTTTATTTGTTATAATTTTTTTTTAAAAAAAATATGTGAATAATATAATAATTGGATGTCAAGTCCAACAAGAGCTAGACTTTTGCATGCGCATCATTAACTTCTATCTCTGTAAAAAATAATAAGGTCCGAGAAAGAATATGTTCTACATGAATGAAGGAGAATATAATCAAGGAAGCATAGATACTAAAGCAATGTTATCAGCATACAAGATAAGGTCACTTGTTCATGCATCTAAAGGTCAAGCTTTCTTCCCTTTTTCTAATGTTTTCTTTTGAGGAAAAATATATCTGTGATACCTATAAATAGAGGTTTTAGGAGGTAACCAATATGTCTCACAGGGAATTAAGAGAGGTCTTATATATATCGCGATAAGGATTATCTTTGGTAGCGAAGATCGACTTGTTTGTTTTCCTATGGAGCTTTGTGGGATTTGTAAGTAATTTTAAGAGCCAGTTTGGTTGATTTGATGAATGAGACATCTTGGTTAACCGAACCGGACTTGCTCGTATGTCTCATGTTTGACCTATGCCCCTTCTTTGATCATATTTAGTCTTTCGAACCAATGATGAACACTATTTTTCTTTTACGATATATAATCTAGCTGTCCATGAAAAACTACTTACTGATAAAGATAAAATTAGAAAGCAACCCTATAGTTTAGTTCTTCCCCAAGGTAAGCACAAATATTTTGTTTCTTTTTGCTTAGTTACTAGCACTAATTTTGGTCTTGACATGTTCTTATATTCTTTATTTAGAACAACAAAAAAAGTTAAACTCTTTCAAATTTAATTTACTTATCGTTGCTAGATATTGATTACCATCAACATGTAGATTGATGCATAACTTTTTTTTATGGATAATTAATTAAAGGCATGAGCACTTGTGAATCTCTTAAATCATTAGATATAGGTGGGATGTCATCATCCTCTTTTTTGCAATCAAATATTGGCTGCCAATGAACCCTAATCAAATCCTTTCCTTTTATTCAGGCATCAGCATCAGACTTCCCCATGAAATAGTAGGTTGGAATCTAGTAAACCGCCTTGTTCAAACCCAATCATTCCTTAATTTTTCTCAGAAACACCATGAAAGTGATGGAGGAATAATCATTAGAGAACATGATTTGGTGATCCAATATGAATAGTGTTTTTTTTTTGTTCTTTTTTTATAATATTTTTTTTTAAAAAAAAAGTTAACCCAAGAGTAGCTAGATTCAGTGTCATGGTGGTTCCATATGATGATCAAGAAATAAAGTAAGATCGGAACAAATCAATGAGACTTTGAATGATGAGGGAGATGCTAAATTTGGTCAAGTGTTTGATCATGGAAGTCATCATCATGCCAACAAGAAAAAGAAAATTCAGAATCTCTCATGATTGAAGAGCCCATTTGAACTTGTAAAATTATTTGTTAAGAAGTGAAGTTTTAAAATGTAGATAAAGTTTCAAAGAGAAAACATGTGCTAATCTTTGATGCCAATACATAAATTACAAGTTCGAAAGGAGGTTATAAGAGTAAAACATATAATAGAGTTTAGTAGAACATTGATTAGTCTTCTAAACTTATGTCGTATCAAACTTGGCTTTCCTATCCGACAACCAACACGACAAGATTAGAGGGGGGAAATTGATGTAGTTAGGCCATTTTGAATTGATTATTCATTGGAGATTAAGTTCATATAGAGTCGAATAACAAGCAAAACATTAGGTAAATCCAACCATTTGGAATTAACTTGAATAAACAAAATGGCAACATTGAAGTTACTAAATTTTATGCTAATAAATGAAGAGACAGTATTGACAATCAATCCATGTTAAATTTTTATTATTGTGTATTTTATTTCTTGAACGAAAAGGAATCTTGGACCAGAGACGGCTAGATGACAAGAGATTAAGACCGTAAACAAGTTAAGTCAAGTCAAGTTTTGGGGTGTTTAAACTTATTTGATAAGGTAATCGAGTCAAATCGAGCCGAGCCTAAAATGAACCAAGCTTTTGAAATGATTGTTCAAGTTTGGCTTGGTTTATTTTTTACGAGCTTCAGCTTGTTTGAAGCTTGGCTTGAGCTTGGTTCGTTTAGATGTTATCGAGCTCTCACTTCAAGTTTAGCTTGAGTTTGATTTGTTTAGATGTTATCAAGCTCTCAATTCAAGCTTATTTGATTGTTTGAAATCTTTACTGATTTGATTGGTAATTGAGTTTGATAATTCAAATTTATTTATTTATTTTATTTTATTTATTTAGTATGTTAATAAAAGTTTTATTAATGAATATGATTGTTCACGAATATTGTTCATGAACGTTGTTCACGAACATTAACGAGCTGAACACATATGTATTTAAGCTTGTTTGTTTAATTTAATAAATTGTTCAAACTTATTTATTTAATTAATTTTATGTATATTGAATAAATACTAAATTTATTCATAAATATTTAATTCATTTACAATTCAACGAGAGATAAATATTGCTCGGTTATCACGTTGCTTGCACCAACCAAAGGAGCTTCGGATAAGGAATCCACGGCGGGTAAAGGTTGACAAAGGCATTCATATTCAACTCCCATTAATTCCTTCCACCAAAGTCT
>JBBUKS010000021.1:6609582-6621131 GCA_038050645.1 Hedychium gardnerianum
TTTATTAATACAAGAATATGATACAATGAGTCATTTCGTCAACCATCACATGATTGGCTCTAGGGCTTCTACTAACACATCCTCCTCCGGAGCTAGGAGACTCATCCAAGAAGACCAACAACATATTGATAAACATTTCTTCCTCTCTACTACTATTTGGATTGTAAGAATGCTTCATTATTGTCTCTTGGTTGTATTTCCTTATCCATGGAGTAGATATATGATTTCTAGGGTTAGGGATTAATTATGATGTGTGATTGATGTATGAACTATGTATATGTCAATTTTTTTATTTCTATGTGATGTTTACTTCTTGCTCTATGTGTGTTGTGTCTACTACATATTTGACGAAATATGTATGTGAATAATGCATGTAGATATAAGGGATTTACCTTTATGTTAAGGTTGCTACTATACTGGATAATCGGGAGATCTTAGTGACAAAGGATTCTCATTCAACCAAACTATTATGCCCTTAATGACAAAGGACATCGACACTTACCTACTTTCTAGAGTTAAAATACTTTGACATAGGGACAACCCTTGCTACATAAGAGTAAGTGTGGAGAATTAGGAGATGAACATATTGTAGGGACATTAACTAGCATCATAGTGAAACTGAAATCGTAGAATCATTCTCCCCATAGCCAACTTCTCAACCTTCCCTCTCATGTCCCCTCTCAAGACTCTCAACTCCTTCTCTCTCTCTCTCAAGCTCTTGCTCACAAGCTCTCTAGTTCATGACTTCTAACCAACCTTTAATTATCTAGATAACTTACTTTGTGAACTCTCAAATGCTTAATCAATAGGCTCTATGGATATGATATTCTTTTATATTACTGACGACGTTACCGTGCACTTGTGGGAACGTAACAGAAGCTTTCCGTCATTTTCAATATTCTATCTAGATGGGATGAAGATTGAACTTCCATAGCATGCTCATAGTTGTCATGTCCCTGATTATGACAAAATAAATTTTAGGGGTTCCTCCAAACGGGGCTATAAGTGTGTGAATGTGATGAGACCATTACATCTAACTTTCTGTTGAGCTCATCCAATGATGTTTCCAAATTATGTATTCTAATATAATTTCTGGTTGTATGGTCAGTTACTTCACAAGCTTTGCAATAATATTGTTCTGGCCACCGATTGTAGTTAGGAAAGGCCACCCAATTTTCTTCATTTGTTCTATATGGATGGTCAAATAGTATTGGGTAATTATCATTCATATGACATGTTGCACCACAAATCTCACAATAGATATTATTAAAATTCACAGCAGTAATTTGATCAAACCTTTAAATTAGAGCATTCAACTTTGCACTCAAAGAATACATGTTCAATCTAAAAGATTATAGTCAGAACATGATAGACATGTAGTAGTGAAAATCAAGAAAAAGAAAAGAAAAATATCTAGATTAACCAAATTGCTTGTCTACTAATGTTAATTGAAAATAGTCTCCGACAACGGTGCTAAAAACTTGTTACATTCCCGCAAGTGCACGGTTACCTCATCACTAATATAAAAGATTATCGTATCCACATGGACTGTTGATTAAGCATTAGTGATTTCGCAAAGTAAGTTATCTAGACAATCGAAAATTGGTTGTAAGCTTGTGAACTAGAGAGAGAATGACAGAGAGCAAGAGAGAGAGGGGATGAGAGAGAAGGTTGAGAAGTTGGTTATGGGGAGAATGGTTCTAGGATTTCGGTTTTATTATGATGATAGTTAATGTCCTTAATGCATATTCATCTCCTTATTCTTCATACTTACACCTATAAAGCAATGGATTAGTCCCTATTTCAATGTCATGACCCCAGGTAGTGGGAAATAGTTGATACCCTTTGTCACTAAGGGTATGTAAGTCCGGTTGAATGAGTGTCCTCTGTCACTAAGGATCCCCCGATTATCCACCCCAGTAGCAATCTTAAAATAGGAACAATCCTTCACATTTACATGCATTACTCACAAACATGTAGTAGGTACAATACACGTAGAACAAGTCATAAACACTTCATTAAATAAAGAAATGAGTTTATACATAGTTCATACATGAATCACACATCATAATTACTCCCTACATCCTAGAAATGGGAGAATCTTTTCCATTGTAAGCAAATACAACCAAAAGATGAAGATAATATCAAACTACAACTCAATACATGAAAATAAAGAGAAGAAAATGCTTATCCTTGAAGTCTGGTGTTATTGGAGGTGTCCCTTACTCCAAAGGTGGACGGATCATCGAGGAGGAGGAGATGGAAGCTCTAGGGTTCCCCCCCTAAGAGAATAACCCTTCCCCAAGGAGAGGGGATGAACCCCAAACTCAAGATTGGTCAAGCAAGGGTTTGTTTGACCCTTTTATAGTTCTCCCAAAACTGCCCAGATCTATCCAATTTGTTGAGCTCCATCAAAACAGATTTTCCACCTATTATACCACTTTATCTTAGGTTAAGTTCCGAACTGAAGTTGTAGACCTAGAAATTATCTTCAATTTGAGAGTTGATTCGTCCCGAAACTTCAACCAAGATGAAAGTTATGGTCATTCAAATTTTGGTCTGCAAATCTAGGCGGAGAATGACACATGACTTCTATTTGGGAGGCACGGTCGTTCCTTTTAGCATAAGTAGATGGTGGATTCATCTACTGTACTCTGAATAAAAGTTGTATATCT
This sequence comes from Hedychium gardnerianum, assembly GCA_038050645.1. Lineage (NCBI taxonomy): Eukaryota > Viridiplantae > Streptophyta > Magnoliopsida > Zingiberales > Zingiberaceae > Hedychium > Hedychium gardnerianum. The sequence continues at coordinate 6,612,258 of JBBUKS010000021.1, forward strand.
TGAGATTATATACATTCTGGAAGTTGATTCAGCCCAAAACTCTAATTAAGCATAAAGTTATAACTATTTTACTTTTTGTCTGTAGGCTACCCAGAATCCGACACGGCCCCTACTTTCCAACTTGCATGGTTGTGCCTTAAAAGCATTGACATGGCTTGATGTTCACTTATCTGGAGGCATGACCATGCCTAGATGACATGACCCCTGTCTAAGGAGAAGGCACAATCGTGCCTGGATGGCACGACCATGTGTTGAGGAAACACTGGATGTAAGACACGATCGTGCCTTTTGACACAGCTCCTGGCTGAATTCTCCCAGAATCAAACACGACCATGCCTGGAAGGCATGTCCATGTCCTTGTTCCTGCTAGGGTTGAGGCACGACCGTGCCTGGATGACACGACCATGGCCTTAGCTGCTTTTCTTTTTTTCCTCTACTTCCTGCTCTGCTTTCTACTTAGTTCTTTGTTTAAGCTTCGTTTTTCTCCAAAACATGTCCTATCAATGAAAATCAAGAAAGAGTATATCTTCGAATGAAATAGGATAATTATGGTGATAAAATAATGAGATAAGGTGCGATAACATAAATCATGCTCATGAAATAATGAGTAGATGTCCGTCAAAGAATGTCTAAAAGCATATATACTCTATGCATATCAGGTTGCACCAGACACATGACCGAGGACCAGGAAATGTTTACCTCACTCAAACTCAAAGAAATGGGGACAGTCTTCTTTGAAAACAATGGAAATCTAAAAGTTCTTGGGTCAGGTAACATAGTATTAAATTCAAAATTATTCATTAAGAGAGTATTATTTGTGGAAAACTTGAATTTTATTTTGCTTAGAATAAGTCAATTTTGTGATACTAGATATAAAGTATAATTTCTATCTAACAAATGTATTGTTAAGTCTACAAAAGAACCTAAGTTGAATTTGTTAGGAAGCAGGAAAAACAATGTTTACACTATTAGTTTACCTTCATCATCACATGCATGTTTTGTCACACAACAAGAGGAAACTAAACTATGGCATAGAAGGCTAGTTCATACTCATGCTAGACATCTATTAAATATAAGTAAAAGTGGGTTAGTTAGAGGTTTGTCAACATTAACTAAACTAGACACCCTAGATCGTGATGCATGTAAAAAGGGGAAACAAACTAGATCAACCCATAAATCAACCAACCCAAACCTAATAACTCATATTTTAGAAAGAATTCATATGGACTTATTTGAAAGCAACAAATTTAATTCATTAAATGGAAGTCAATACTATTTAGTAATTACTGATGAATTCTCAAAATCCACCTGGACCTATTTCTTGAGACATAAAGATGACACCTTAGATAAACTAACTCAATTCATTAAACAAACAGAAAATGAAATGAATACTAAGGTTAAGAAAATTAGTAGCGATCATGGAGAGAATTTGATAATCACACATTTTCAAATTTTTGTCTAGATAATGGTTACAAACATGAATTTTCATGCCCAAGAACTCTTCAACAAAATGGATTAATTGAAAGAAAAAACTGAACCTTAATAGAAGTTGCTAGGACAATGCTAAATAAGTTTAATCTACCAAACTACTTCTGGGCAGAAGCAATAAACATAACTTGATATGTTCAAAATCAAATTCAAAAAAAAAATATTCTATGAATTATATTTTAATAAAACACCATCAATTAAATATTTTAAAGTTTTTGGATGCAAAGCCTATATCCTAAATACAAAAGATAATCTACCAAAATTTACAAGTAAAATTGATGAACAAATTTTTGTAGGGTATGCAACAAACAGTAGAGGATATAGAATCTATAATAAGAAAACCCTTAAAATTGAAAAAAAAAAAAAAACTCAAATGTAACCTTTAATGAAGAGGACTCAACTAAAACTAAACAATCCCTTCAATTAGAAGTTGAAAAATCAAACAAGATTAGACATGAATCAGATGAAGATAAACCTCAAAAACAAACCAAAGACCAAACCGTAATGACAACTAGTACAAACATTAATCATCTAGTTGAAAAAATCATAGGAAATCAAAACTTTGGAGTCTAAACTAGGTATACTCATCGAAATCTAAGTCAAATAGCCTTGATCTCAAAACTAGAGCCAAAGAACATAGATGAAGCCTTACTTAACCCATATTGGATTATAGCTATGCAAGAAGAGTTAGCCTAGTTTGATCGAAACCAAGTTTGGGACTTAGTTTCTAAACCAAGTGACGAATCTATTGTAGGAACATGTTGGGTGTTTACGAATAAACCAAATGAAAAAGGTGAGATTGTTAGAAACAAAGCACATTGTAGCTCAAGGTTTTAATTAAGTAGAAGGATTAGACTATGACGAGACTTATGCCCCTGTAGCTAGTCTTGAATCAATTAGGATACTATTAGCTTTTGTTGCTCATAAAGGATTCAAATTATTTTAGATGGATGTAAAATCAACATTCTTAAATGGTGTTGTCAAGAAAGAAGTCTATGTAACTCAACCAATATTTGAAAATTTAGAAAAACTCAATCATGTACTCAAACTTAAAAGGGCGTTGTGTGGACTTAAACAAGCTCTTAGAGCCTGGTATGATAGATTGTCTACTTAATTTCTAAAATATTTAGACAAGGCAAAGTTGATCCAACTCTTACTAAAGACATTTTTATTGCTCAAGTATATGTAGATGATATTATTTTTGAGTCCACAAATAGTTCATTCATAACATACTTCAAAATCACTATGGAAAGTGAATTTCAGATGAATTTAGTAAGAGAACTCAACTATTTTTTAGGATTACAAGTCAAATAAACTAGGGAAGGTATTTATGTGTATCAAACCAAATATGTTAACGATCTAGTTAACATATTTGAAATGGAAAACTCTAAAAACCTGGCAACCTCAATGGCCTTAAACACAAAATTAGACAATGACCCAAGTGGAAAAGGTATAGATGCCAAGTACTATAGAAGTGTAATAGGTGGACTCTTATACCTCACTACTAGTCGACCTGATATTGTCTTTTTAGTAGGTATGTGTGCAAGATTTTAATCCTATGCAAAAGAATCACATCTAGCAGCAATTAAAAGAATTTTAAGGTACATAAAAGAGAATCAAAATGTTGGACTATGGTATCCAAGAACAAGATTTTAACTTAGTAGGGTTTATAGACTCAGATTATGTTGGATTCAAGTAAAAAAAAAAAAAATACTAGTGGGGTTCTCAAATTATAGGGCAATCCTTAATTAGTTGGAGTAGTAGAAAACAACATTGTGTAGCTCTATCTACTACTAAAGCCGAATATGTTGTTTTCGGTGGAGGTGTAGCTCAATTGTTATAGATGATGAGTACACTTAAAGATTATAGACTTGATTACAAAAAGGTCCAAGTTCTAATAGGTAATATTAGTTCTATTAATCTAACAAAAAATTTGGTATGTCACTCCAGAACTAAACATATTGAAGTCAAACATCATTTTGTTAGAGAGCACATATCAAATGGCGATGATGAACTCAAATATGTTGAATCAAAATCTAACATAGTAGATATATTCACAAAACCCCTGGTAGAAGCCGAATTTAGTACACTCCGAAGAATACTTGGGTTATGTAATATAGACTAATTGCATTATTTTTAATATGCTTGGATTGCAATTTACTTCTTTATCTTAATAGTTTGAATATCTTTCAGTTAATTATTTCAATACCAATTATTTACCTAATTTAATTTATTAATTTTCTCTTCCAATTTAACCCATTTTTTGACATATGAAAAAGGGAGAGAGAGAGAAAACATGGTTAGTTACATTTACATTTTACAAAAATTATAACTTCTAGAAATTATCTCTGATTAAGGGGGAGTTAAAATTATTTAGTTAATATATTCATGTATGATTGCACTAATCTTTATTTCTTTATCATACATTGAAAATACAACTCTTGTTAATTCCTGAATATTTTTCTAACTTTAACTTAGTTTTTATACTATCAAAAGGGGGAAGATTGTTGGTGTTGGGAGCACAACATTTAACCCAAGGTTTTGATGTATGAAAAAGATTAAAGTTAGGCTTCGTGAAGTCTAACAAATTGCTGTCAAGTATGCAAGTGTAGGTAAGTTGACCAGTGAACAAGTCTTGGTTGGGAACCAAAAAAAAAAATTCATAGCTGGGAGCTAGGTGAATGAAAAGTTCTTGTGAGTGAAGCTAAGAAACTAAAGTCTTGGTTGATAACCAAGCAAGGAAATTCCTAGCTAGGAGCTAGGTGAATCAAGTCCAAGTAGGTAAGAGGTTTATTAACTTGGCAAGATAAGTCCAAGTAGGTCAGAGGTCTGATAACTTGGCAATTAAAGTCTAAGTGTGTAGAATCAACTAGGAGTTGATTGCTTGGCAAAACAAGTCCAAGTGTGTAGAATCAGTTGGGATTTGATTAATTGGCAAATAAGTCCAAGTGAAATCAATTGGGGGCTAATTGTTTGTGCACCCAAACTAGATTGGTCAAAATCTAGTTAGGTAAAGTGCGAGACATTTTATATCTTACATCCTACTCATTATGTTTCACAGCTATAGGGAAGTGGTTCAATGATTCAAGACTACTGAAGAAAGTTTGGGGTGACTGGCTGGTGATAACTCTCGGGGAGTGAAGACGGAGGATCCAGGACCGTAGCTAATTTAGGGCGACCAGGGTGTACGAGCGATCAGGTTAAGATTAAATTTGACCCCTCTACAAGCGACGAGGGAGCCCCAGTCAACCAGGTAGCGTCGTTACCATTATCTACCAGATAGAAGTTGTAGTCACGTCATCACCTACACAAGCGACTGAGAAGGCTCCAAGTGACTGGATGAGTACTAAAAAAGGGTCTAGAGATAGATATTGAAAACAACTCATTCACAACTTCTCTTAATCTCTTGTGCTCATGTTCTAGTCTTCTTTCACTTTTTGTGTTGTGACACGCTGCAACATGTGCTTCATTTTCGATCAGCAACACCTACAGTAACTTTTTTATTTGTTTTAGTGTTGCCTTATTTATTAAAAATTTGTGCTTAACTTTTTAGATACTCTTTCTGTAAGGTTTCTCTACCTAAGAGAAATTAGAAATAATAATCACATTTTATAATTGTTGTGCATGTCTATACTTCTGTTTTGGTTGGTTAACTGATTGCATGCTTAATCTTAGTTGAATCCTATTACATGCTTACATTGGTCTAGTTATACTTGATTGAATCAATTTCTAAGTTATATTTATTTCCATTGTGCTACTTTGATTGATTCAATTGTTTTAGTTATTTATTTAAATATTAGCTCAAAAATTCATAACGCTATTACCCCCCCCCCCTCTAGTGTCAAGTTTGATCCTACAACTCTGACTCAAACCTCAAAACTTCTTCTATAGCCATTAGTGCAATGAAGTTAACTTGATTTGAGTCTAATTCTGATTTAGAGGAGGACTCATTCCAAGTTTCCTTTAATGCCTTATTTTTCCTTTGCTTCTTTGACTTATTTGGTTTCTTTGACTCCTTTAGAAGAGGACATTCTGACTTGTAGTGTCCTTTCTTATTTGCATTTGAATCATCTAATTTTAACGTTGTTGACTTGATTTACCACTCTTCTAGAGAAATTCTTCCTTCTTATTATCTTCTTCACCATATTTGTAAGTTCTGAAGATAAGTCTTCTTCATCAATTGAGAGTTCAAACTCATACTCTGATTCAGTTTCATCCTTTGGTTTGGACTTTGACTTTGATTTTGACATAACTCCATTAGTTTTTTCTACAATAAAAGCTATACCTTTCTCACATTGATCAAACGTAGTCTACTCATGTAATTCAAAATCACAAAAGAACTCAGCAAATTTAATAGAATACAAGTCCTTACTTTATACGCATCCACCATAGATGCCCATAAAGTAGTCCTTGGAAATGCCTTAAGTGTGTACCCGATTAAGTCTCAATTTTTGACTTGGTCTCTAATTGTGTGGATGCCGTTGAGAATTTCTTTGAATTTTTTGTTGAGTTGACTTACCTTTCTTTATTTGAATGTTTTGTAGTTGACTTAAAAGTATGTCCTCTTTGGAGATTCTTGAGTTAGCTGATCCTTCATGAAGTTTAATCAGTTTCTCCCACAACTCCTTTACATTGTTGAAGGGTCCAAACTTATTGAGTTGCTCTTGAGTTTGATCTTGTTAGGACCGATAGAGAGCTAGAGGGGGGTGAATAACTTCGATTGCTTCTTAAGATTTGATGTAGCAGTTGAAAAGCTCGAAGCAATACTAACACTTGGATTTACTTGGTCTCCACCTCCTTGAGGTGACTAATCCTAGGGTCCATCTCTCACGATCTTATCCACTATGAAATCACTCCTTCCAAGAGGTGGAGAAGCATCATACAATCACAAGCACGAGAATACACCAAGAAGAGAAACAAGCAAATAAAAATGGAAATCAAAAATGATTTTACAATACTTGAATCTTGCTTGACTTGATTTCTTCTTGCTTGGAAAACACCTCTTGATCTCTGGAAAGTGCAGCAACACTTGTCTCCAAGAACCCAAGAACTAGCATTAGCGTTCGTGCATCAATCCTTCGCAAAAATGCCTTTTATCGCGCTGACTTAGGGTTCCCAATCTATTGACCTTACACCTAATCGATTATCACGTCAGATCCAGTTGTTCAAACCTACATAATGACTCTTTTTCTACTTTCCCAATCGATTGGTGAACCATATCAATCGATTGGTTAGCCTCTAATCATTTTCCCAATCGATTCAGAGACCTTATGTTCACTCGAGAAACAGACTAAATCAATTCCCACACTTTCTGTTCTCTCTTGAAAATGACCCTAATTGATCACTTGATCGATTGGCCAGGCCTTAATCGATTACCCAATCGATTAAGGTCCCTTTTGTTCTCTCACGACAAACATAGTGTTCACTCGCGATTTTCTTCTCCTAATCGATTGACAAGGCTTTAATCGATTGCCCGATAGATTACAGGACCTACTTTGCACTTGCAATTTTTGCTTCTCCCAATCGATTGCTAATCCATTGGATTAAGCCTTAATTGATTACCGAATCAATTACAAAGCCTACTATGCACTCACGATTTTTGCTTCTCCCAATCAATTGGCCAATTGATTGGCTTGGGCTAAATCGATTTCCCCAATCGATTTAATCACCTGTTCCCTCACGAGAAACTCCTTGTCAATCTATTGACTCACTCAATCAATCGATTAACATGCTACCAAATCATTTGGCTCTAGCTCATGCCACATGTCAAGTCCTCCTTGACTCACGTGAACTTTTGATCATGTGCCAAGGCATAGTTCCCAACTAGGTTTGCCTAGTCTCACTAGGACTTCTCTTTGTGCCATGTGTTTAGCTCCCAATTGACCCACCTTAGACTTAATCTAGTTCCCAACTAGGTTTGCCTAGTCCAATTAGAACTTCTTGTTGGATCGTTAGAGATGAGAGAGAGGGGGGGGGAGTGAATCTCGTTCAAAAATCTTTTCTTTTACGTAATTCAAAGTAGTAGCGAAAAATAAAAATAAATAGGCACACTCCTTTTTACTTGGTTCGGAGCTCAACTGACTCCTACTCCAAGAACCCACGACCCTTTGGATTGTATAGATGGATTAATCAACTAAAGTAGTTCTTTCGAAGAAGTAAGGTAGTACAAGCAAGCATATTACAAGTAATATGCAAAATATATTGATAATAAGAAGATAAGCTTCGGCGTAGGTTGTCTGATTGCCTCTTGATGTAGTAGTAGTAGCTTACACAAATAGTAGTATCCGGAACAGAATGAAGCATGCAGAAAGTTATTTTCGACTCGAACCCCGAGGGCTTTTTTATAGGCAGCGTTCAGTCGACAAAAAAATTGATCAGTTGACTGATCCTTTTGGTCTACTGATCCTCCTATCGGTTGACTGATCTCGCGACCTTCCTTCTTTCTTTGATCAGATCCGTTCAATCCTGGAAATCACATTTGACCGATCGACTGATAAAGCTTATCAGTCGACTGATCCCAGTGTATACCTTTTCTGCGTTGATTCGATCTGATTTCTATCACTTCCTTTTATGGATTGGTCGATTGATCTAATTTATCAGTCGAATGAACCCCTGATGCCTTCTTTGTAAGATCTTGAATCTATTTTTTTTATTATCTTGGTTTAGTCAACTGATACCTTTGATCATTCGACTTATAAGTTTTGTCGACTAAAAGATTTCTGAGTTTTGCACGCTTGACCGCTGACAAAGCCTGATTCCGAGTCCTAAATCAAAAGTTATGACCCTTTGAAGTTCAAGGGGTCATGTTGCTCCTACAAAACAGAGTTAGATAATAGTATGCATGAGTATGACAGCTAGGACTGTCTTTATCTCAACGTAGAAACCTCCGTTGGTTTCTTCAGTTGGATCAGCGCCTAATGTCACGCCCTGAAAGGATATTTATCTGACGAAAATCGGACAACACCTCCCCTGTATGGCGGACAATATCCTTGATACATATACACATCAAATACAAAAATAACATACCCCACATGGGTATTCACATCCACGTAGTATAAAAAGATAAAAATACCCTACTCGGGTATTGCACAACCACGCAGTGTAATAAGAGATAAAATTAAATTGTAAAAATAGTCTACACGACTAGAAAACCAAAACTTACTATTGCGAGTTCGCCCGACTTATGATACCAAGTACACGATTAGAACACAATTAAAATTCGGATACAAATCCATTAATACAATAATAATGAATTAAAAAGACGTGGAAGCTAAAAACAAACCATCACAAATGGAAGTAATCCAGAACTCGACGTGAGTGGGACGGGACGAGCACATATTCTCCAAGAGACCCAATCATGAACCTCCTAACAAGGAAAACAACAAT
>JBBUKS010000021.1:6624488-6639956 GCA_038050645.1 Hedychium gardnerianum
GCATAATAAGTCAAATTAATCATCAAGCTCAAGATCATCCTCATTGTATTCTTCTTCTTCTTTATCTTCATCTTCTTATCCATTCAAGAAAAATGGGTTAAAAACCTTTTTTTCAAAGGAAAAAAACAAATCCAGAAGATGTTCAAGAGGCGCGCCTCGTTCGCGCCTAAGGTGAGGTGCAAAGGCGCGCCCAGGCGCGCGCCTGAGGAACAGCGCCCGCCTCTCTTTCCCAAATGCGTTATCTATTGCGCCTTGTGAGCCTCGCGCCTTTAACAACACAGGTTACGCGTTAGGTTGTCAGCCAGAGCGTGGACTTTCAAGCAAATATTTAATGAATAAATCCATTAAACTATTATACTAATGCTAGGTTGTTCCCCGAAAGGAACGCATTGCAGGATCCGACTATAACGTCTTTCCAAGGACCGTTACATCTCCATAAGAACTCGTGTTAAATATGCAAGAGTTCACGTTGCAGGGTCTAACGTATCGGCAAGGATCATTACATCTCCATGAGAACTTGAGTATAGTATTAAATATATAAGAGTTCTCACACCATAGGTTGGCTAAGAATAAATATTATAGGAAAACGAGTTGTTTAAGATTTGGAACATAGAATCTAGAAACGCTCACTAGTAAAGCCACGGAGATAATAGATACAATGATTAGAAGAGAAATTAATATTTTGTGTCCAAGAGACAAAATGGATAGGAGAGAAGGCAAAGATGATAAAAACATTCGAGTTTTAAGTTATGGTACATAGGAAGGAGTAAAACAAGAAATGTAGTATTGTGGTAGATAATTCGCTAAAGAATGAAGTAGTAAGAATAGTTAAAAAGGAGAATAGGATTATAGCTCTCAAGATAGTAGTGGCGAAAAAAATTATTAATGTAATTAGCATATATGCACCTTAAGTAGAATTAGATGAAAACATCAAATATAAGTTTTTGAATGATCTAGATGAGGTATTATAAAATATTCCGTCAAATGAAATCATTTTAATAAGAGGAGATCTAAATAGGCATGTTAGAGTGAAAAATGAGGAGTATGATAGGGTGCATGGGGTTATGGATTTCGAATAAAAAATGAAGAAGGAAAAACTACATTGGATTTTGCAATAGCATATAATCTTATACTAGCAAATACAGTTTTCATGAAAAGAGAAGATCACTTGGTCACATTCAAAAGTGGGAATAATAAATCACAAATTGACTTTCTTGTGGTTAAAAAGAATGATAACAAAATTTGTAAAGATTGTAAGGTCATCCCGAAGAAAACTTAACTACCTAACAATGATTAGTAGTGTTGGATACAGGCCTCAAGCATAGTATCAATAGAAGGCAAATGTGCACGACTTCTAAAATTAAATGGTGGAAGTTAAATGATGGAAAATAAAACATATTTTAGGAGAGGGAAGGAGAATAAGTATTAGGAGAAATACATGGCGACTCGAATACGACATGAGATAAGATAGCATTAAAGTTGAAAATAGTAGAGTGTACTCGGTGAGTTAACAGGTTATGCACCACCAAATAAAGAATCTTAATGGTAGAATGAGAAAGTAAAGGATAACGTGAAAAAGAAACGAACAACCTATAAGGTATTATACAATTATAAGAACGAGGAAAATTTTAAAAAGTACATAGTAGCAAAGAAAGAGATAAAGAAAGTAGTGAATCAAGCAAAAAGTGAATTATATCAAAAATTAGATACAAAAAAAGGGGGAAAGGATATTTACAGAATAATTAAAGCGAGAGAAAGAGGAAGACAAGAGATTTTATCCAAATCAGATGTATTAAAGATGAATGCAATAGGGTATGAGGAAATAAAAAGATGAAGAAAGAAGTATTTTCATATGGTATTTAAATTTTAAATTTGTGGGCATGACTAAATGCTCACAACCCTCATCTTCCTCTACCCTATATCCATGACACCCTCCACTAGAATGATCTTTCACATCGGTTCATGAGTTCATGTAAGGGTGCAGAGCTCTTCTTACACTCCCTTGCAATCCTCCCAACTTATAGTTATGCTCCACAAAAGAAATAACATCTTCATCACTTTCACCAATTCAACTGAATCTGTAATATTCCCATGATAGGCTATTTTGGCCGGGATATATTATTTTATATTTAAAGCATGGAAGAAACACTATGGGAAAAACCATACTTTAAATAAGGACTTGAAGAAATTTTGAAAATGAATAGTATAACTTAGGAGTAACTAAAGAGCATTTTATCAATTTAGGAAAGTTAGGGAAACACAATTGTGCAAAAGAAATTAATGCCAAATGGGGAGAGAGAGGAGCAACGATTTTGGTGGTATTCATGCATTACTAAGAGGAGTGACGCATCCCCTCTTATGTCTGATCCTTCTCGACGATCAAACCATTTATTTTCATCATCTTCCACGAAGAGCACTTCTCCCTCTCCTTAGCTTCTTGGTGGTTGGCAGTAGTAGCGAGGGAATCATTCTCTCTTGGGGGTTGGTGGTGGCAAAGGGAGGAACAGCAACTTAGGAGATTCCACCTTCTTTAACGGTAAAGGAAATTTGCTCTTGTGATTGATGGTGTTTGTGGTGACTTAAAGGTAACATTAGAGGACTACACAAGGTCTTCGAGGGAAAGAAAAGACCAAGTTGAAGTTTTGGAACATTAAAATGAATTTTATTGGTTGTAGAACAGCTAACAAGGGAGGAAAAGCTCTTCATCTATGTGGCAAGGACAAGCATTGTGATTGTGATAAGTATTCATGCAACCTAAACCATATCCGTAATATATATAGTAGTCGTATTGATCTTTGGAGAATGAAATGTAAGGTTCATCTTTGTGAAGGAAGTCAGGAGAAGTCTGAGATGCCTTAATTCTCAAGACGTGGCAAAGGTAGGTATAGTTGGAATTGCATTGTTGGAGGCAAATTTAACTATCAATGTACATTATTATTGTATGAACATGGTGGAATCGACCTTATCATACATTTTGAACGTAAACCCTAAAAAAATAAAGGCGTTGGCCTTACCACATATCACAATGTCGGGCCCTATTTCCATTGTACAATGAGTAAGTGCCCAGGATACACATATAAAATTATATATGTAATGTACTATTGTATATTCAATTTGTCAATGGTTGTCTAACATGATGTGCAGGCATGAATAGTGTTAGTGGTGGCCAGGTGAGACCCTTGTTTAGTTAGCTTTATAAGAGATATTGTGGTAATGGTTCATATGGTATTGCATTACATGTGTTCCAAATATTTATTCATGAGTGTAGCTATATTTAAATTGTGTTGCATATTATATTAATGATGAACACTCTTTTACTTGTTCAATAGTTGCTTGGACATTGCCTGACCTCCCTCATGCAAAGGGTCACTGTGCTAGGACAAATGTCCCCGTGATTTACCCCCTTCCAAAGAGTGTGGGGCCGGGGCCGCCCTGGAGGGGCCGCTAAGATGACGGCTTCACCTTTTGCTTCAATAGTTGCTTGGACATTGTGAATTAATACTCATGCTTGTCATTTGCCTCTAGATTCTTAGGTGGGAGAAAGTGTGTAGCCATAACATACTCAAAGAGGACAGTTGCTGAGCAAATGGGAAAGATGCTTTGCTTAGACTAAAGTCACTAGCATCATGCTACTTGGTATTTTTGTTTGTGGTTGTAGTTAGGGCAGTGGTGTTTTCTAGTGTTTAGATTTGCATACATTATCAATTCAAGGCTTATGTCAAACTTGGTAAATGTTGTCGATACTTTCTTATAATTGTTTAGTAATCTCTTAAATCACTTTAATCTGGTGAGTGTGTATTTCATGGGAAGGGTGGTAAAATTCACTTATTTCTTGTGTTGTAAAGAATAGTTGGAGTATATTGGAGGTGTTAAGCTGTTTTAGACCACTTATACTGCTACACTGGTTCAAATTGATTGTTCCTCTTTTCTAAAGAAGAATATTGGTCAACTCTTTTTCTTGGGTTGGTCGACCCTCTTTTTCAAAGAGCGATATATTGGTCGACTCTTTTTCACAGATTGGTCAACTCAATTATATTTTTTGTCAACCTAACCTGAGATGGTGAAGTGGACCCTTTTGAGGCACGACAAATCTTCCCCTTTTGAATTCAGCCAGAACCAATCAATTCCTACAAGTTTTTCCCATTCTGGTGCATTTAAATTTCTTCAGTCTGTCAGCAGAAATTGGATTGGCAAGTGCCAATGCCAATCCAGCTCTGTAGCTGTCATATCAGTTGGGTTTCACAACCATAATTTCTTTATATATCTTGTGCATTCCTTGTGTTAAAGAAAATGGTGAAGAATCATGCGCATGAAATCTTTTAGTGATGAAAATACATGAGGTGCAAGGAAATTTGTAAAACTTCAACCAAAAAGTTAGAACTTATTTATGTTAGCTCAAATAGAAAGAATCTCAAAGTGTATCTTTTTAAGAAACTTTGACCAACCTTTTGTTCTGGAGGATGATTCATTCTGGACTTTCTTCCCAATGATTCGTTAACATCTATAAAATGACTATCTTGTCCATCCGAGAAATTAGAAATGTTTGAGTATAGATTACCAAAAGGATGCCCCTTTTTGTAAAAGAAACCTCTATTTGCACCAAATCTAGGATTTTGAACACCTGAAGAGTGACGCCTTAAAGCAGACAAAACTTCATCCTCTGTGGCCGTAATATGTGATCCAAATACAGAGGAATCCCATTGCTTCAACCATAGTAGTACCTACAAAAAAACACAAAAATCTAGTGAAAATAACTCTCAATGTAAGTATGCGATGATGTAAAAAAATAGATTTAGTTTGAGCAAGAAAAATGAAGTTAATTGGTAGTTTATTCACCTCACGATTTGTTCGTTCATCACTGAGAAGCTCTTTAAAAGAGTTTGGTGAATATTTATCTACCCAAAGTTGTTCATCAACTTGATTAATTGTTGCATGAGCTAGATTATCTGCTGATCCAAAGCTGTCTTTCAAAGCCTTCATGTTCGTTACAATATAAACAATAGTGCTCAATTGTAAAGAGTATTTTTATCAAAACTCTATAGAGAGAGCAATAAATTCAAAACAACATAGTGAAGACAGGCTGTCCATAAACATATACCATTGCCAAGGCTTCTTGTTCCAGCTTTTTGTTTAATGCGCTAATAGGTTCAGAAAGAAGGCCTGCTAATGAACAAGAATGAACAAATATTACATCACAATTTATTGTGAGAGGCTGAAAGGTATACTTAAAAGATGTATGTAGTTGGTTGCTAAATGCAGTAGAGTACCAAGAGGAAAAAGATGCTCCAAAATTGGACAATTCAGAGACTTGTTTAGGGAAGATAATTGCCCAAGGTGTAGAACATCAAATAATCCCCAAGTTAAGGTAAAAACTTCTGTAAGATGACATTTTCATCCTTTTCGGAAGATGAAGGCTTGGTAGATTGCACTTATCCAAATGTTGGATCTCAAGTCCAATGTATCTATTCTGAAAGATTTTTGCCAATTCTCGCATTCTAAAATGACTTTATTCTCATTCAAATACATTAAAGTTTTGATATTGTTAGGGACCTAAATGTAAATATAAGGGATATATTTGCGAATAACATATATTATGGATTAGAATGTAATATTATAAGTATGAATACGTAGGTAGAAGGGACTACCTGGCAATCATGACCCTAATCTTCCATTTTACATGTTATCAGAGTCATGTTCCTATTGATATTTGATCCTTCTCTCTCATCGCCAACTATATCTGTTTGATCCTGAAAGCACACATTACTTGATTGCCGATCACAAATCATCCATGAGCACAATGCAAGCACACAACACATTCACACACCATGAGAGCACCTTCCAGTTCCACACACATCACAATTTCTTCCATTGCTCCTTCACCACAATCTGGATATAAGCAGCAAGAAACCTCCCTATAAGAAATAAGCAAAACACAAGGATACCCACTGCTTCCATGCATCACAATCACATATACCGCTACTTCTGCTTCTCTATTGCTGCATCATCTTCCAGCAGATAGTATGAACAGCGTAAGACACTTCCCACTGAACAATAGAGGTGCCCTTCATTTGTGAGTCCAGATCTTGTGACAAGCAGTCACTCCAGGCCTCTCACTCCTCAATTGGTATCTCTCCAATG
Source organism: Hedychium gardnerianum (assembly GCA_038050645.1). Lineage (NCBI taxonomy): Eukaryota > Viridiplantae > Streptophyta > Magnoliopsida > Zingiberales > Zingiberaceae > Hedychium > Hedychium gardnerianum. The sequence goes on from JBBUKS010000021.1 coordinate 6,630,627, forward strand.
GTTCTATTTCACCGCTCAATTGCCACACCTGCTCTGATTTGGGAGATCTTACCTGTTTGATTTCCTTAATAAAAATTGTTAGAGCATCTTCAACCTATTTTAGTGTCAGAGAGTTGAGTCTTTCAATTTAAAAAGTCAGATTCTCGTCAATACCTCCTATCTATGGTTTTAGCTCCATAATAATCACCTCTAAGAAGCTAAATGGGAAAATTTATGCTTAGTGTGCTAGTGATTCAAGGGTGGTTCATGGGCCAAGAGAGCACCAGAGGTTCAAGGCGTAAATTGATGCTCAACTAAGGGTCTATTGATTCCAATCTTGTGAGAACATTTCATTATTTCTTCTCTTACTAGAAGACATCTCTAAGTTTACAATGTGATCAACTCTCTCAGTTATAGCAGTGCAACACAGTGATAGCCATACATATTGGTTAATTATAAGTCAATAAATGTTGATTTTCAACATGCCATTCCAATTACATCAAATGTAAGGATGGTACAGAATCATCTCAACAATTTCAACAAGCTTCTCAGTATCATGTCAATTCATATAGTTCATCCTAAGTTAGTGCCTATGAAAACTCTATTTGACGTATACATGAGAGGCACCTCCAATCTCTCTAGGTTAGATTTTGGCATGAAAATGTTAAGATTGTTGTCAAATGCACATCAATGATATCTAACCCCAGTAGAAAAATAATATTTTAGCCACTTATTTGCCATTTGAAGGGTCTTATGGTGATAGAGGAGATGGGCAACAAACCACAAAGGTTGTACAGGTCGTAGTAAACACCATCTTATATTGCCTTCATGGCTCTCCACCAAATCATCCTCCATAGTACCCATATAATACAATCAACCACAAATAATTAGGATGATTCATCTACTCTCATCACGTCTGGTTCTAGCTCTATTATAAAGGTTTTAAAAGGCAGTTTGGTAGGCCATCAACCCACAGCCGACCGCCAATGTGATAAGCAAGCAACTGGGAGAAGACCTAGGTAGTCAGCAATAAAATTATTAATAAAATAGACATACAATCAAAACAAAACAGCCACAAGTAAACAAATGATAATTGATAAGTACACAGCAAAAAAAAACATCATACTTCAAATTGCTCAAAGAAACACAACACAACAAATCACATAAATACATAACAATGATTATCTATTTAAATAAGTTATAAATAAACATAGCAATTATAAATCTATATTGGTATATTGCATGATAGCAATTTAACATAACACCGTAACAAGTGAACCAATTGTTAAAATAAATCAATTTTTCTCTAATGAACTTACCGCGACCACCTAGGCAGTCTGCGTGGACTACGTTTTGGAACAACCACATAATAGACCACTTAATCACTAACTGAAACAGTCCCAAGACTCCGCTATGACAACTACCTAGAGTGATTTTCAGAACATGGTCTATCATCACAGTTCGTACTGAGCAGTATACTCATCTTCCTCAGCTCTAAGGTACAAAGAATGCTTCTTCTCAATCAAAGTGTTATCTCATATAGCTGCTTCTACTACATTTATGATACATTCCACTAAGCCTTCTACCTAGATTCTTGACTCAAGCGCCTCTAAACACATTTGGTGATTCATCCACTCATTTTTTACTTTTATATCACTCAGTGTACTTACAATGTCATGTTTTACAATTCTTTTCACATTGAAAAAGGCATTGACCGGTTTCTATTGCTCTATTTTTATCACTTTTGTATCTTATATGCTCTTCATGTGTCTAATTCTTCTTGAAATTTATTACCAATCAATTAATAGGCTTACTGCATCATATTCATCAATAATTCATTATTCCATTTAGGATTTGTAGACAGTGGAGGTGATTTATGTTGAGCATGAGTCACAAGGTCTACATTTACTATTTATAACATCTTCATCCACTCTTATTGACCACCTACTAATTCACAATCATCTTAGTTATCCAAGTCTTTCTAATCTTCAAAAGATGTTACTAATTTACATGTAATTGTTTTGTCTATTTATTATCTCAATGGAGATGAATTGTTGTATCTCCCTTTATCTTACTCTCAATTACAAACGAGATACTATTGCTATTCTCCCAAGTTACAATGTGCATTTATCTTTATCAATGTCATTTTCTTTAAGTTCACTTCGTTATTTTCAGATTTATAATCTACTTTTGAGTTTGTGACTACGTTACTTTAAATTTCTACAACTTTATCCATTCTATTACCTTCTCTTACAAGAACATCTACACCATATCCTCCACCATTTAGGACCTATAGTAGACAGCCACAAAACTCCACTACTCACGACCACCAATTCCCAGATCCAACTCGCTTGGATATTTCTATTGCTCGGAGGAAAAATACAATTGTTTTAGCTTTTAACTCTCATCTATTAGTGCAATCATCCCCCGAGTGATCGAATTCAATTAATTAAGTGATATTTGAGGGGAAGGGACATTAGGGAGATTGTTGGTAAAACCACAACCAAGTGGTCGAATTTGGCCAAATAGATTTGATGTTTAGGTAAAGGTTCAACTTAAGTTTATATTTTTATTACTAATATGGTTTGTCAAGTGTGTAGGTGGAGATTCCTTGACAAAGATATTGTAAAAATCCAAATAGGTCAAGGTTGACCGACTACATGACAACTAGAGAAGTCCTAGAAGGTTGAGGACCAATTACTTGGTTTGGCAAGTGGAAGTCCATGCAGGTTAAGAGTGACCATTAGATGTTTAGCAGCTAGAAGTCCCAATGGGTCATAGATGACCGGATACCTAGCAAATAACGAAGACCTAAAGGCAAGACCTCTTGGCACAGAAGACTCGGGAACGAGGCTTCTTGGTACACGAAGAAATCCCGCAGGCACAAGCTCTTAGCATGTAACTTCTGGTGAAGTTGAGAGTCAAGTGTATTTGCAATATAGGTTACAAGTAGGACTAAACTTAGAAAGAGATTTAACTTCTAGACTAAGTCAAGAATCCAGTCAACTAGTATGAGTAAACTAAGCACCGAGCCACCGACTAAAGTTAATCATGTTTCTATGCATGGTTAAGTTGACTAAGCAGTCGAATAGGTTGGATCCAGTTGACTGGGAAGTCAACTGAGAAAAGACTGCCCAGTCAACTGAGAAAATACTGTGATGATTGTATGGCCTAGGAGCTACAGCAATTAGATCGACTGATGTATCGTTGCGACATAGCACGCTAATGTAATTAAAGAAATGTTGTTTGGCTTAAGTCATCAATAGACTGAGATTGTGCTAGAAAGTAGATTTTAGGCTAAAGCAAGGCTTCAGTAAAAGGTTATAAATATAGATTAAAAGGAGCACAAGAAGACTACTGAAATTCCTCATTCTTAACATCCTAAGTACAATTCCTTAGTGTTTATAGTTTTCTCTTTGCTTAACTCCACACTTATATTCTCTTCTTTGTGCTTAACATTCCATTCTTGTAAGAAGATTATAAGATGTTTCTCGCCCTCCGGAAGAATTTAAAAAGGAGAAAGCATAGTAGATTTAGTAGAGTGACTCATTGATGAGTCATAGGCCTTGAAATAGGAGCTGAGGATTCCAAACAACATAAAATTGCTTGTTAGCCTTATTGAATTCTTAGTTTTGTCTTTTCTTATTTTCGTTGGTTACTTACATTGTTTGTGTATTAAGTTTGAGATTTCAATGATAGGCTACTCAGCCCTCCCCCTATAGCCTCATCATTCAATGCAACATCAGCATATTTCTCATTTCCTACCTTAAGTTGCATTGTCACCTAGCAATTATAGTTTTATTTTTTCTTTAAGTTTATAATTCCTAAGACCATTTTTAAGGAGTTTTTACATCCGGAATGGAGATACACTATAGTCAAGGAATTGCAAATATTGCATTCTGATGTTACATGAGGGTTGGCACCTCTTCTTCTTTTGCAAGTCCACAGTGGGTTACCGATGCATAATAATAATGAAGATATCATACGGATGCAAGGTGGATTGATTGAAAGCTCAATTGGTTCCTAAGTGAAATGCTAAGGTCTATGAAGTGGATTATTCTAGACCTTTGTCACCTATGTCAATGATTATTCCAGTCTACCTATTCTAACCCTTAGCAAGTCTAGTTAAATGCCCCTTCTCTAGTTGGGTGTTAAGAATGTTTAAATTTCCATGGAGACTGAAAGTTAGAAGTAAGAGTAATCTTGTATGGAAGTTGAAGAAGTCCCTATACAGTCTTAAGCAAAGCGAATTCTCCTTACTATATATGTGTGAATGGTATTATCATACCTGGTGATACCTCTACAATGATCATAAGGCTGAAAACATATTTTTTATCAACGCTTTCATCCAAGTATCAAGGTGCATAAGATATTTTCTGGAATAGAAGTGGATCTCGCTCAATATGAGATTTATATCTCCCATCAAAAAAATATTCCTAACATGCTTGAGATAACTCGTAAATAGCGGCTAAGACTAAGTTAATTAACACTCTTATGATTCTGAAAGTCAAATTAATGTTAGGATAAAAGAAGTCGTTTACTAATCCAAGAAGTTAGACTTATACAAATTACTGCAACAATTACATGAGTGAAGGTGTAGTTTGTGCACAAGTGAGTTTTGATTAATTTGTTTCTTAAATCTCCATGTTATGACCATTATGAGAAAATCTTGACGATAATTATGATACATAAGGAATGCTTTAAGGAAAGATCCTTTATATCAAGATCACAGCCCCTTTCTAATAATGGGACTCCTTGATGTTGATTAGGTAGATTCTCCCATAAACAAGGCATCCACATCAGACCATTGTGTCCTTTTAAGAGCTAATTTGGTTTCCTCAAAGAGAAAAATAAAAACTCTATAGTCAAATCAAGTGTTGAGGTAGAGTATAACTATGTCCATACTTATATGCAAGCATATCTAGGTTAAGCTGTTGATGACCAAGTTGGTAGATGCTACTAAAGAGCTAATAAAACTATATTATGACAATCAAATTGCATGCATATAGTTTTTAATCCAATAGTTTAACAAATCGCTGAGAAGAGAAAAGGTGCAATCTAATGAGATTGTTATAAACTCCACTGATCATTTAGGGAATTTGCTAACTAAGTATTTATGAGGTCATGGGGTAGAGCTATCAATCAGTGTTGTTATAGTACTTATAAGCCATTTTAAGGGGAAATGTTAGAGACCTAATCCCAGGTTTAGAAGTAATGTTAGGATTATTCCATAATTCATAAAGGTTAAAGAGACTATTTAGGGATAATGAACCCTAATAATTCTCCATTATAGAAATAAACAAGTTTGTTTATATATCAATAAAACCTTTATTCTTGAAATACTTCTTTATGTGGAAGAAATGAGTCTACAATGTAGAAATGGTTCAATATCAACTTATAACTTACTAATGAGACCATCTTGAAAGGACGACGCTAATTTTAAAAGACGTGTAACATAAGTTCAGCTTTACCAGGCTCCTTTAGTTTTAAACCGGAAACATAGAATAACTCTGGTGTTCTCTCCCGAATTCATAGTTTCATGTGGTTCACAATTTGACAGACAGGTGCATCACTCTGAAACAACACAATTAACAAGGAATTATATGAAAATAGTCAGGATTCTCAAACAAACCTCCTGCCTTCCTTGCCATAAACTCCCCGCGACCTCCACCAATCTCTGCCGAGCTCATTTTAGCGTAGACTCTTTCTCCAGAAGGCGCAGTCACTGGCATGCACTGCCCGTCAATATCTGCTGAAAAACGAGACAGGATTTTCTCCTCCGCGATGATGACATCAGAAACAGCCTCCCGCTGAGGTGAATAGCGGAGCCAATCCTCGTCAGGCTCATCTACCAACGCTATCCTCTTCGCCCTTGCCTCATGATCAAGATTTACCTCTGATTCATCCTCTGCCGACCAAAGTCGCTTCTTGGTAGTTTCTTGATGTAGGTTCTTGGCTGCCGGTCGATCTGCATGTCAGATAAACAGACAACATCAAGAACCCCATGAGGATCATAAGAAAAAAGTTATTATAACGCGGTTGCTTCACCTTGATGGGGAAGCTGTCCGCCAGCGGCAGATTCATCGAGATAGAGATCATCGAATGCGGCGGCTGCATCTCCTTCTTCTTTCTCGAAAAAATCCTCGTCGCCTTCGTCGGGGAAGACAGAGTTGGACTCGAGATACTCGAGTTCTTCTGCGGCAGGGAAATCCATCTCCTTCTCTGTCACCGTACCATTCACCTACAGCAGAACCCTAGTCGATAATCGCAGACCATTTAGGCGGTATGTTCAATCAATTTGAGCATTTTAAAGAAAGCCTCCTATTCATATTTATTATTTCTCGAAACGCACGTTTGTAATTTATTTTTTAAAAAAAAAACACGCCGTAATTTTTTTTTTTCTCCTTTACTTAACTTTTCCTCATCATAAGTGATTTATAAATCAAAATTTAGGATAAAACTATATTTTTATCAAAGTGTTTCATGACTAAATCTAGAATATTTTTTAGAACTAATAACGAGCTCCGCTTTGTGATATTCAGGATTGATGGGTTGATTAGGTAATTCAGTCGAATCAGCTAAATTTAAAATTAATTAAGTTGAAATTATTTTTTTTAATTAGTACTAAATATTAAATTTTTCATCTGAGTAATCCTAAGAATAATCGGTCTTGTCTTACGAACAAAATTTATCATCGAAATAAATTAGAGAAGCGCATGTAAAGACTCATCCTGATAATTTTCAGATTCGTTATTCATTAAAAAGAAAAATCTCCAATAATATACCGTAATTCAATCTCGAACTCTGAATATCTAATCTATTATTAAAAGGTTTAACATCCTAACCTTGGGGGCAAGTTGATGAAATTGTTGTTCAAACTCAATTTTTTTTTTTAGATTGAGCTCAATTATATTCGGTCATGAGCTGAATTGACTCAGATTTGGAATCTTAATTAGGTTGATAGGATGATCACGACGAATTCAAGACAGACTAGTTATGCTTTCGACTCAAAATTAATTGAGAACTTCACACAATATTTTTTTAAAAAAAAAAATGTATTGAAATAACAGATTAATCAACAGTTTTGACTATTGGATTAGGTTGATTTTTTAAAGAGTTCAAATTATTTGATTATTTTTCAATCGATTATTATTAAATAAATGTTATTCTTAAACTTTATAAATATGTTACTTCATTTTAATATATTTTTATCAACTTCTTTTTTCTCTTAAATCTCAAATTTTAATTATTTCCAACTTCTAATCTTCAATTTAAATGAAAGGAAGTTCTTTTTAGTCTCGAAGGACAAAGCGAAAGGAATTCCAAGTTATTTCAACTCATCTTGTAAATTTCAATCACGTGATATATGAGTCGTTGAAGTCACATATTAAAACTAAATATTTAGTTGAATTTAGAGTTCATCATCATAAATAAAAAAATTATCCAAATTTTTATCAACTTGGAAGTATCGACGATTCCAACCTATTTGAATAATTTAATATTAAATTAAGAATATCATTCGCTATATTTATTTATATTGAACACTTTTCTTTGTAAATGCACATTTAAATATTTTATCAAAAATCACTTAGCCTAATTATTATATGGGCTCCTTAACCACACTCACTCATACAATAAAAATTTGAATTAATAATGTAAAATAAAAAAAATAGATGAAAAAATTAATTAATTAAATAATTAAGTAAATAAATTTTGGGTAATCGAGGTATCCAATTATTACGATCTAACTAATCATAGAGATGATCGGTCTGATCTCATAAAAATTTGTCACTAGCCACCGGGGTAATCGAAAAACCTAGATGGGTCCATGCAGATGGCCCAACGTCACAAGTTTTTTAAATCCCCCATGGGTAATGTGTTATGAGTGAGATTTGAACTCTCGTTGTCTAAGGAGCTCATCTCACCTCTTACCATCGCACCATTGTCTTAGGTGAATTAAGTAACTTTATGTTCTTATATTTGGAACTATTAACAACTTCATATATGTTGAAAATACAATTAAAGTCCCACATTAAAAAAGATCATGAGTTAATCTAATTGGATCTTATTAGATTATTGAGTTAATCAAATTGGATCTTAAAACTCATTTGATTAATGGTTAATCTAATATTTATTTGGATTTTTTAAATAAGCCCAAACCAAATAAAGCTCACATTATTAATAGATGAGACTTGGTCACGTTATTAGATAAAGTCTTATTAGTTAAGATTTGGTCATGTTTTATCTGATAAGATAACTCTAACAGTTATGGTTTAATCTCAACTTATATATATGCATGGTAGCTAGCACTACGTGACAGATCAGGAGACTCCAATTGTGCTCATGGGACGGGTGGCGGCTATATTCGTGTGGATACCGCTAGAGGCGCGAATGTACTGATCGTGCTCAGATCGACTTCACTTTCCAGATCACGTAGAAAGGTTTTACGCATCAAGAGGTATCTTTCTACACCAACGATTTAATTTGAATTCGCATGGATCTCTGGTCGGTTTCTTTTCTATTGCATTTTATTAGTTTAATTATGCTTCGAAACCCAATAGTGGTATTAGAGTCACTTGCGAATTCGATTACATTATTTTTAATATTTGCTTTTATATAGATTATACGAATGATTTATTAGGTGTTTCAATTTTATGGATATTTTTTATTAATAAGTTATGAAATAGTAATAGTTAAATTTGATTTAACAGTAGTGATGGTAGCAGTTCATATTAATTCAATAATATGAACGCTATAATCTGGTTTCATACGACTAATCAAACAATGTTGGTTTTAATTCGATTGATATGTTTGAAACAATCTGTTGTGAACGGATTGTGAGATAACAATCGTGTAATTTAAATAATAATCGAAACTACGATTTGATCACAATAATGAAATAATATGTTATGAACAGTTTGTGAAATTCTATTGTTAATGAATAAGGAAATCATTTACTTTTTAGGGACTATCGCCAGGGGCACTTCCCTAGGACGCCATAAGTTTTTGCCACATAAATCATTAAATGAAATCATAATAAAATGATGTTATAAGATTGATACATGTGATGTATGACATGGTGCATGGTTATGACCCTATAATCGATATGATTGGATTGTGTATATGTTTGTTATAAAATTAATACGGCCTGCATGTTGTGTCTTTTATCTCCACATCTCTAGTTGTAAAATTTCTCTTATCATCTAACTCCTCTTGAATGTAACTCAAGATTTCTTTTAGTTGTAATGTACAAATTAGAATAGTACTAGTATAATACTAGACTATAAGGTTGTAATTGAGGAGAAGGAGACCAACAACATATGACAACCGAGGAAACATTTGGAGAAGATG
>JBBUKS010000021.1:6640056-6675445 GCA_038050645.1 Hedychium gardnerianum
AAAATGCTCTTATTGGTGGAATGGTATGAAAAAGGATATAGCGGATTTCGTGGCTCATTGTCTGGTTTGTCAGCAAGTAAAGGCTGAGCATCAGAGACCGGCTGGGTTACTTCAGAAAATTTTGATACCAGAATGGAAGTGGGAACATAATACTATGAATTTCGTGGTAGGGTTACCTCGAACACGGAAGGGACGTGATGCGATTTGGGTGATTGTTGATCGATTAACCAAATTGGTATATTTTCTACCGATCCGTAAGACGGACTCTCTAGATCGCTTGGCAGAGCTATACTGTAGATATATTATCAGACTTCACGGTATACCTCTGAGTATTATATCAGATAGAGATCTGCGTTTCACTTCACGATTCTGGTAGAGTCTTCAGCAGGCTTTGGGTACGAAACTTCGATTTAGCACCGCTTTTCATCCACAGACTGATGGACAATCAGAGTGCACTATATAGACACTTAAGGATCTATTGAGGGCTTGTGTGATGGATTTCAGGGGTAGCTGGGAAGATCATTTACATCTAGTGAAATTAACATACAATAATATCTATCATTCTGCGATTCAGATGGCACCATTTGAGCCTTTGTATGATAGAGCTTGTTGATCTCCTACCTTATGGGAAGAGGTTGGCGAACCACAGATGTTGGGGCCTCAGAGCATTCAGCATGATACAGAGTTGATACATGTTATCAGACGCAGAATGTTAGAGGATCAGGATAGACAAAAGAGTTATGCAGACCGGAGACGGAGACCTTTGGAGTTTTCGACAGATGATCATGTATTCCTGCGAGTATCACCCACTAAAGGAATTAAATGATTTGGTTTGAAGGGCAAGCTAGCTCCTCGTTATATTGGACCCTTTCAGATTATGGAGAGGATAGGCGAGGTGACTTATCTGTTGGCACTACCATTGACACTTGCGGGTGTACATAATGTGTTCCATGTATTCATGCTGAGGAAATATGTGTCAGATCCTACTCACATTATGAGGGATGTGCCGATTCCACTTCATCCTGATGCTTCTTAAGTGGAGGTTCCTGTGTGGATTCTGGATTGCAAGGAACGCCAGTTGCAGAACAAAATTATCCGTCTCGTCAAAATTGGATGACGACATCATTCTGATGAGGAAGCAACCTGGGAGCTTGAGGATAAGAGCCAGGCTCAATACCCTCACTTATTTATATAAGGTGCGTTACATTTTATTTAGAACATAAAACAGTGGGAATATGTCATTGTTTGATTACAGCACCTAGACAGTAAATTTGGGGATCAAATTTTTATTAGTGATGGAGAATGTTAAATACGACATTTATGGAAATTAATATGTGTTAATTGAGGCAATAAGTCTATAGGAATTTTTGGGAATTTTAAAAAAAAATTCTGGAAATTAAACCGAACTAAGTTGGATATAACAATTTAATGAGGAGTTGATTGGGTAAATTAGTCTAAGGTTAGGTTTAATTAACCTAAAGTTAATTTCTAAAACCTAAGTTAAGATTCTTTATAACCCGAACTCCTCTCTCAGTTCTCGTTTCTTCTCCGAAATATCGATCTCCCCAATCCATTCCACCGCCGCCAGCGAAGCTTCGATGCGTGCCACCACTGTCGGCCAAGCCCCGTTTCACTCCTTTGCTACCATCCAAGCTTATATCTGCAGCCGTCACTTACCAATTCTTCCCCATACTTCGATTTCTGCCACCTTCCATCGTCAATTGCTTTTCTCATCGCCGGGTTGATTTTGCCCTGGATTTGGATTCCTTTGCTGTGGCTAGCTTTGGGCTTTTGTTTCTATTGGAGATCAACCCCAATCTAGTATTGTGGGTAATTCTATAGCTTCGGTCAAGCCTTGCTGTCGGTCAAACCACGATAAGAATCCCCTTTTTCTTCTTCTTCTCCCACTGAATTAGGTTGTCATTCTTCATATTTGGACTAGTGAAACCCTATCTCCAATTTTTCACAGTGCTGGTCAGTCTTGGTGTATGTGATAACCGAAGTAGCATCTGCCACAGGTAGCTTCGGCCACCTCTGATTTGATTTTTGGCAGCCACATCGGAATAAGGGTAAGGTTTGATTTGAAGTTTCTTTAGAAATTGGTTTAATTGTGAAAGGAGGGACTGAGGTTGGATTCTGAAAAGGGGAGGAAGAAACTCAAATTGTCGGCTAATATTTTTTTGTCACGGAGCACAGTGGCGTTGGAAGGAGGTAACATTTTATTAGAATTTGATAATTTGAGGAGTTTATCATGAAGTGGAGGTGTGTTATTATTGATTGTATGTTTAGGTTATGTTAAATAGAATAGTGATCTTGGAGGATAGTATTAAATTGATCTTCATATGTATAGAGATACCTACATTTAACATCAAAAGAAGCAAGATTAAAAATTAATGTAAAGTTGAATATTAGATTGGTGAGTATAGTATTAGAATTTGACTTGTAAATATGTGATATTATGTGATATAGTTGTTGGTGTAGTTGTGTTTGCTATGGATAGGGGTTCAATTTTGGAAGATGTAGAATGGTTTAAAAATGGATCAAGAAGAAGATTCATTTTATGACTTGAACTAATTTGGATGCGTGATTAGGATGATCCCATTTAGGGTTCCTGTACGATATATGATTTGATTTTGTGTTATGTTTAGGATAGATCTGGATTTTTAATTCGAATTTATGTGATGCAAGACACTGATTTGGAACGAGTACCTGTACTTGAGGATTTTCTCGTCATGACCTATTTTGGAGGCGGGTTTTTCTTGCTTAAATTCTTTTATAGTTATTGACCTTGGTGCATGATACATTTAGATTGATATAATAGCTATGATACCTTGACTCCATTCATATTGCTACATGAGTTTTGATACTTGTATGTTTGTACCTTGAGATACTCTGTTTATTTTGATACAATCTCTTTGTTATCATATCTGTAGAGTGTACACGTGTATATGCACGATAGGATCATGTGTAAGATTGGGTAATCATGTAGTTGTTTAACACGCGTATGACATGTGTTTGCTCACATATAGTTAAGATAGACCATGTCATGTACTGTTATACATGTGGGTATTGTAATCACATATTATGATCATATAGTAATAGACATGCGGGTGACATGCATTTATACATTCGTGATAGCTTATGTTTCATTTAAACCATGTAGTTATTGATGTGGACACGTGTATGATGTGTATCAAGGTTGATATGACATATAGGAATTTTCATATATGATTTGTAGTTATTTACACGCATGTGGTGTGTAGCATGATTAGTATGTACACATGGATGTATCTGAGTACATTTATGTAGTTAGACATATGTGACGGTAGATTTACCTATCTACCTACCACCACTGTGATGCTTGTATGCTATTGGTTATGTCTCCCATTGAGTTGGTTGAGTGAGCCATAACATCACGATATTACATGTATGCTATCGGCTATGTCTCCCATTAGGTTAGTTGAGTGAGTCATAACATTTCGATATTGCATTGCATGCTATCGGCTATGTCTCCCATTTAGTTGGTTGAGTGAGTCGTAGATATGCTAGTATTTGGATTATTACACTCTGACTGCCCACGAGATCATACGTGATAGAGTATTTCTCCCGCAGCCCGCAGCTAGATAGCTACCTCTTGTTTACCCACGAGGTTATTCGTGGTAGAGCGTTCTCCCGCAGACAGGGACCCTGACATTTACGGACTGCACACGAGTATCGTGGTAGAGTGTTTCTCTCGCAGTTCACAACTGACGAGTTGAGTGTATTGGTCATTTATATACCCTGTGGTGGAGAGTTGCTCCCACATACGAGACTCAATTACTGTTACTTATATCGATATACACATATGAGATGTTGTACTTATGATGATTATTGATGGTACATGCATAGGAGATGCTGTACTTATTTTGATTATTGGGAGTACATGCATGTGAGATATTGTACCCATGTTCTGTATTATTGGCACTACTTTTGATATTATGTGCAGTTGAGTAGGGTGCGTGTATAGTAGTGACATATGAGTGTTACCATTCGATGGTGAGTATATTCTTTCTATGAGATTGTATACCGTTGAATTCCTGTATATCTTTGAGTTACTGTACTTGTTATTGTTCATACACTATCTGTCTTATACCTGTTGAGTATTCTTTTGTACTCACCACTCCTGCTTCTATTGTTGTTTTTCTTATTAGCGGGATTGTGATTGGGTCGCTTGGAGAATGCTGCCCATGCCATCCCTCTCACATCGAGCCTCGAAACGTTTTCGCTTCTTTTCGGTTTGCTTTAGCTTTCACATTTGTTTAATTTATGACATTGTAAAATTTAAGTTGTATATTATTATTGGTACTCTATTCGATTATGTTTTTCGGAGTGTTATGTCGAGCCAGTTCGCGATTGTATGTTTTAGATTTCTGGTCGTGTAAACTATTTTTATTGTTTATGCGATTTGGTTATATCATTTTATATACTACGTGGTTGTGTATACCCGGGTAGGATATTTTTATTTTATACACTGGGTGGTTGTAAATATCTGAGTGGGATATAATATTATTATTTGTATTGTGTCTGTGTACTAGGAAATTTGTGATTGTTACAAAGGAGGTGCTGTCCGTTTTTCGACAGATAAATATACTCTCGGGGCGTAACAAGAAATATTATCAATCATGAGTGACTATATACTAGTCCCCACGAGGTATTGTCTAGTTGGCCAGTGGGTGGTAGATTTGCTATAATGAGACAAAGATTAATTTTCGATAGACGCATGCATGCATTCAGGGAAAAAACTTTTCCTACCCCTAGTCACTTGGCGGTCGACTACAAGCTGACCCCGTGATTTACTTTCTTTACATAACCTTACGACAGATTATGAAGAACATCTGGGATAATCATCTTTTGTTATAATTATTTATCAATTTATAATTAGTCATTGTTCCAAACTTTCTTAAGAGTGTTTTAGAAAGAGAATGATTTGTGAGTCAATTAATGATGTATAAAAAGTGTTGGTGTATATGAACATCAAATTTAAATAAAATAAAATAATTGAAATTTGTAATAATAGAGACTAACTAGGGCTTATTTAATTAGGAATAGAATTAGTGATATTTAATTAGATTATTTTTTTCTTCTTTTCTATCTTTTGTTTTAGTTCTTTCCTTTTGTTTTTCCAATTCCTCTTACCTCTAATTCCTTTGACTATCGCATAAGCACATCCTATTATGTCCTCCATCGCTAACCAAAAATCAAATACTATATTGTTTCTCCCTTCCCTTTGTTTTTCTTCTCTCTCACTCCCACTTTATTTTTTTTTTCGCCGTCACCTTTGCGCTACAACTCTCCTCTTTTCTCTCCCTTTATTTTTGTCATTCCACCACACCATGGTGAAGTCATCTCGCTTGTCGATCAATAGGTAGAATGATAAATTTCCGATTGAAATGGTTAGACATCATAACCGTGCAAATAAACATCATATGTATGTGATTTTATAGAATGCCTCTTTGTTGAATGAGGATTCTGAGCTGGTACACAAAATTTCCACCATTAATTAAGAAAATTCTAGGTTGCAAATGAAAGAACATGGTTACGTTGCTTCTTGTGTGCATGTTTTCGTTATTTAATAATCCGCCTATGATTAATTTCTTATATATATTGAGATAATAATTCTTTTCTTTATTAAAGTGTTTAATTTTAACCTAGTCTTTAATCTTACATTTCTTTATTTCTTGAGAAATTTGACTAATATAACTTATTTCTTCGAGACATCATGATTATACTACATGTATATCAAACATAATTCAGCCATTCAACCCAATAGAAAAGAAAAATTTATGACAATTGTTTAGTCTTTGAGTAATAGAGGAAATTATATTTTTAGTCTCGTAAGTTGTATTTTTTTATTTTTATCATATTATCTACAAATTTACATTTTTAATATATTAACTTATATATATTTTTTTAATTTCAATTTTTTTTTGCTCGAAATTTGGATTGACCATCGATAATTGCCTATCTAGAGGTGATAATGTTGACTTAGAAAATAAATTTGGGTATTTTTGGTTTTAGTGGACAAATCGCTTGCGTGGCAAAAAAGGATGGTCAATTCGAATTTCAGAAAAAAAAAGATTGAAATTGAAAAAAAATACAAGTTAATGTATTAAAAATGTGAATTTATAAATAACAAGATCAAAATTGAAAAAAATACAATTTACGAGACTAAAAATATAATTCCCCTCTTGATTAATAATAATGAAATTGGTTATTGATTTTGGTAAATTGTTTGTTAATAGAATTAAAAGGTTCATAGTAGTTGAGTAGATTTTCCATTTGAAACTTTGACAATACTAAATTTTCAATTGGAGGTTTACATTTTTGTTAGTGTTAAATACATGATGGTTGTTTGATTTTTAAGAATTAGATTATCAAGTAATTGTCGTGTTTGACTTTAGAACGCATTTGCTATAATCTAAAAATAATTAGCATTGATTTGACAATTGAACTCTATAGTATTGGGATTGCAAAATAATTGGAATTAAGTGTAGTATAAATATGATAGAGAATATACTAACTATAATAATAAGTATTATTATATATTAGGAATTTCTTGGAGTTAAATTATGTGACAAGAAAAACTGACTATATAAAATATGAAATTTAAATTCCTTCTAAGAATATTTGTTAGCAATCTAGTTGATTCTGAGTTTAACATTCTTGTCTTATCATGAGAATTTAGATAATAATCGAAAAGTAGAAAACTTTTCTATGATTTAAAGAAAATGTTCATGAATATGGATCTATGCATAGTGCTCACAGTTTGTTTGGTTATACTACTTGATTATCCTTGATAGTTAATTCATTTTAGTCTTTTACATGAAAGTGTTAACTTTCAAGTGATATCAACAATTTTCAATAATTGATGCATTTCCAAAAGTTAATTACTCACACTTATTTAGCTGAAATCTCAAACTCATTTTCTTTATATAATTGGATGTCAATATTCTACTCTCTCCTATCTAATCTAGCTTAATTAAAATTATTTGTTTGGATAATTTATTTCATGGCTATATGTATAATGTGTTTTATTGATAAATTATTTACCTTTATTAGTGAATTAACTTTGAATTATGGTCTAGTATCAACTAGACTTGTATATAAATCCTTAGGGTAATAATGACGACTTAAAATTAATTACCAATAAACTAATTCATTAGCGAGTTAAAAGGAAAAAAAACACATTACAATAAATATAATATATGTGCAATAATCTTGTGTTGAGTGTACATGGTCTACTAACACATGAAATTGGATTTAGTTTAGAATGCATTGGTCTTTATTTATTTATTTTGACATCTAATACTCCCCTTTATACCCTTTATGATTTTCACATATGAGTCTTATCATACACTTTGTTGGATGCTTAATTCTACTCTTTAAATTAAGCTAGAACTTTTCTATCTTGCAAACTTGTGCAATTGGATCTAAATAATTCAATTGTATTGTGAATCTCTAGCTTCTTTCTTTTTAAATTTTCTTTTGCCAATACTATTAGATATTCACTAAGTGAATTTTATATTTAACATGATATTACTTTTATGGCAAAGAGGTTCATCATGCTTTGCTTGTTTTCTTTTACTCTCATTCCTAATATTTCTTCAATCATAACTAATTAAGATTGAATGAGTTGAACTCTAATTATATTGCCATTTATAAATCATGTGAATCTTTGTTTTGAACTTGAGTACTTGTTCACTCATGTCAGTATTGCAAATTAAAACTACTAGTGCTTACATATATAATTTTTAATAAATAGTTGATACAAATAATCTTCCGAATTTCTATATTTTAATAAATCACACCTACTTTATTTTCTCTTTTCAGATAAATAATAGCAACTAAGGAGTCAGCTAAACTACCTTTTATTATTATTATTTTTGTTATTTTACCTATAAGATTTTTTCCCTATCATTTCGAAGATCTTTTGGCTAATTTTATTAGTCTTTTTTTATTCTGCCTATTTAAAGATCTTCTAAGTAACTCTATAGTCATTAGAATCCCTAAATATTGTTCTTAGTTTCTTGAGATTAAAGTGCATAATATCTTGCTGCACTTTACAAGGTTAATGAGATTAATGAGAATTACTTTTGTTTATTTTTTCCTTGTTTGAATTAATTTGAGATGCTGTAATTTTTTAACTTAAACTGAAAGGAGTTTGGATTATGATGGCAAAAGGCGAAAGCTCGTCCCCAGCGCTTTCGTTAGTTCGTTTCAGGATCAACACGGAGGAGATAAATCACGAAGATTAATCTAGCTAGCCCGAAAAAGAATTATTATTGTAAAAAAGATTAATCAGGCCGGATAATGTCGGACCTGAGATGACCGGTCCGGTCCTACGAAAATTTTTCACCGGCCACCAGGGTAAATTGAAAAGTGCTAATGGAGGCTCATCCAAATGACCAACATTCTTAGGTCCGCTTATTATTAGAGGAAAAATTTCCTGTAATGTATCGTAGCTAAGATTCGAATCTTAAATTTCTTGATTATTTATTGAAGAGCTTAACTATTGTACCATTGTCACTTATGGATGTATTAATTGATTGGTAAAGTTAATTGTGCATTTTGATGCATAGGTTACGCACACTTTGGGAGTTCTCTTGTTCTCAACAAGTATAAATGCTTAGCTACTAATTTTTTACTTGTCTTCTTATGATATGAATGCAGTCTAGTCTTTTTTGCCTTTAATAATGTAAAAAATTATTTGTTTGGATTAATTTGGAGTTGACATTATGATAGACAATTAATAGCGACAATTACTAGCAACTAATGAGTTCATGAAAGAAATTGATATCATGATGACATATTTAATAATAACAAGTTAGTAACATATAAAGAGGGGTTTTCAATCCAATATTGTCGTTTCCATAAATAGCACGAAAAATTGATTGCTTTAATCATATTCACAACTGAGTCTATGATGTCGGTTCAATTCATTATTAATCTGCTTTCACTAAGACATAATAATTTGTTTGTTGCATCTTCCTATCACATGACATAAAAATAGTTAAATTAATGCTTATGATAAAGTGAAGGCTTTATTTGTTTATGTTTCTTCTTCTATTTAAGAAAGTAGCAAAGATACCTCGTTCTTGATCAACTAGTTCAAGTTGTTGCATTTGATCAAGCGACCGAAAAGACATAGTTGAACCGGGATAATAAGCTGATGTGGCAAGGTATGGTAGACCGAACTTATAAATCGATTGATCAGAAAAATCAGATCTAGATCTGATTATCGAGACGAGACGGATAATCTGTTGATCAGTCGACCGAATGAC
This sequence comes from Hedychium gardnerianum, assembly GCA_038050645.1. Taxonomy (NCBI): domain Eukaryota; kingdom Viridiplantae; phylum Streptophyta; class Magnoliopsida; order Zingiberales; family Zingiberaceae; genus Hedychium; species Hedychium gardnerianum. Next base: position 6,649,377 of record JBBUKS010000021.1, read on the forward strand.
TGGATTAGTCGATGAAAAAATGTCTATAAAAAAAGTTTCAAAGCAAAGGTTCACGACATCAAATCTTCTTCAAATGCGGTCTTCGATCAAGCAATCTCGACCAATCTACACTCCGCCGCTCTTCGAAGAAAAACAAAGGAAAATGGATATTTATTAGTTCGGCTGTACCCAGTGTATCCTTGACGAGTATTTCTTGGTTCACTCGTAGCATTAGATCATAGACGTACACATAGTTCGGTGATTTAATATCACTTTTTCAATTATAATCATTAAATAATTTTTTCATAAAAGATATAAATAATTAATAACTTAAATTCAAAGATGATGTTTTTATCAAAATAAATATTGGAAAAATGTCGCATCTTGATTATAATTAGATAACTTTTTTAAAAAAATTATATAACTTAATTAAAAAATTTGAATTAATTAAAAAATTTGAATTTAAAAATATTTCAGAAAACTAAGAGATAAATTAATTAGATAATCCATCAATTTATAAATTATTTTTTTTATAAGAGGTAAAAGTAATTGATCATTTTTAACTTAAAAATATATATTTATCAAATCAAACATTCCAATATAAAGTCATATTTAGAATTAGAGCTGTTGTGTTTGGGTTAATTATGATATAAATTCATTCAACCTATGATATGAACGGTAAATAATAATAATAACTCTCCGGAACTTAGTGTCATGGTAAAAAATAGGATAAATTCTCATGTAATAAAAATTTGATTTCTAGGTAAGACACATTATATGTTTGTGATATTCGAATCACTCATGATGTTGGATTGTCTGTTAGAATTCATCTGTTCTTTTCGGATTTATTTGTTGTCCGGTGAAAATTTTTTATAAGACCGGATCGATCACTTTTTAGAATTAATCGATTTGAAAAATTGAATATCTAAATTAACAAAAATAATAATAATAATAATTTAAAAATAAAATTTATTTTTAAAATTATAATTTTTTTTTCATTAAAAGTAATATGGTTATTAAAATTATTAATTGATAATTTTTTTTATAAAAAATATTGACTTAAAGCTAATGAATTATGTTGGGTTCAATTTCATTTAAGTTAAGTGCAATTCAAATGAGTTCATTTTGGATTTGGAGTACCTTAGGCTCAAAAGTCATGACCTTGCACCTAGAAAGCCCAAGTTAAAGCAAGGCCCAACACCACACAATCCATATGTTTAGGATCACACGGAACATAATTATAATGTATCCAGTTGAATTATGTCATAGATAATACAATCCTTTGACACCTATTTTTTGAATTTATTTAAAAATATTAAATACTTAATTCATCATCAATATTAGATAATGTATACCTAAGCTCAACTTAAATAGCTTGAGTCACATGTTTATTCAATTATCATAAGTATTCATTTCATCATTTATGATCTTTAAAGCTATATAATCATTAGAAGTTAACTATAGTAAACACTTTCTATTACAATTTAGTGGTAATGGGAGTGTGCAATTGAAGTTCCTATTAGGATCAATACTCGTTTATGATAAACTTAACTTTGGTTCACTTTGTATAAAGGAAAAGGGAGTGAATTGCCCTCGGACTTTAATATAATTGTCCTTAGGTAATAAGAGTTCAAATTTCACCCATGATATATTACATTTGAAGAGTTTGAAAATTTTGTGATATTGGACTATCCGTGAGTCCGTTCCGATTTTTCTCTTCCTCTGAGCTCTTTCCAATTACTCCTCCCTATATAGGCAAGGAGGGCGGTTTACTCACCGCTAGAATCATACGGTTGCACTTGGCAAACCGTGGCTTGCTTCACACGATTTGCCTTTGGCTTGCTCAATAAGCCAAGTGAGGCTTGCTTGACAAGCCACACACGTGGCAACGCCACGTGTGCTGATGCGTCCAAAAGAGACAAGTGGTAGTTCCCGACTAATCCACACGGACACATCGTGCTCGGACCGATCTAATACAAGCAATAGGGTTCATACAGAAACCCTTAGGTTGGTGTAATCTGAGCTCTGGATTCTCACTCCCTTTTGCTCCGAATCAACCGTAAAGCCTCTCGTTCATTGTGGGATTATTAACCCACAAGTCGCATTTCCATTCACATTTTTCAACAATCCCCCACATGAATGGAAACCAGAAATGTGATAGCATTCGACAGTTGAGTCGTGTATATGATATGTAGGTGCTATCCTTCGAACCTTCATTTGTGAAAATATATTTGCTCACTGGTTAATCGGTAAACACGATGTCTTTGAACTATTCAACCATTGATGTAAGCATTGACAGATCTTACCCAGAACTCTTCCTGATATAACTCAGGTCTTATAAGTGTGGTCGTTCTTGTGCCTTCAATTTTTTCAAAGCGGCCCCACTTCTTTCTCACATAAGTGATCTTCTAAGAGTATTTCTCATATTCTCCTTGATCATTAAAAGCTCATCGGCTTACCCTAGATCTGATGACTATCTCATCGGGTCATGTGCCCACAGTGATTGTCTAGTCAGTTGTAGTTAGATTGTCCCTTTGAAGTTAGTTTTTAGGATTTCCAGTCAGCATAGGTTGAGTTAACATGTTAATTAATCTATGTAAAATATCGTAGTTAATATGTCCTAATCGACCATGCCGCAAGTTTGAAGACGCAAGCATATACACGGAAAAGATTTTGACTTTATTTATCTTAGGCTGAATGACCATTACATTGAGCTTGAACAACGCATCTTGTACATAGCCTCTTCCGACAAACATTCCATTTTTTGATAACACCACTCTCTTCTCCTCAAAAAAGATGCAGAAATCGTGCTTCCTTAGTAACGATCCGGACACAAGATTTTTTTGAATCTCTGAAACATAGAACACGTTGTTCAGCGTGAGCTCCTTTCCCGAGGTCATCTTCACTACCACTTTACCTTGGCCTTTTATATCCGAGATTGTTGAATTCTCCATAAACAACTTATCTTCATCTTTGACTTCCGTAAAGTGGTGGAGTAGCTCCATGTTGCAACAAACATGTCTGGTGGCATCCGTATTGATCCATCATTGCTGCAGGTTGGAACCTATCAAGTTCACTTCTTATATCACAACACAAAGGTCCATGTCTGGTTCCTCCTACAAGTTTGCCTGCTGCTTCTTCTTCGACTTTTTGCAGTCCAAAGTTTTGTGATCAACTCGGTCACAGTTGTAACACTTTCCAGAGAATTTTCTCTTGAAACTACCTCCTCTGGGTATCATTTTGGAAGACTTGGGATTCTTTCGTTTTGAGTGTTGATCGTGTTCGACCACGTTGGCTTTCATAGTTGCCTGAGAGAACAGTTTTCTCTTTGAATTTTTGTTGTCTTCTTCTATACGAAGTCTAACAATAAGTTCCTCCACAGTCATCTTCTTCCGCTTATGCTTCAGGTAATTCTTGAAGTCTTTCCATCCAGAAGGCAGTTTCTACATGATAGCTGTCACTTTGAGGGTTTCACTCAGCGTCATTCCTTCTGAGTGAATTTCTTGCAAGATTACCTGAAGCTCCTGGACTTGGCTGATCACTAACTTGGAGTTAACCATCTTGTAGTCCAGGAAGCGACCAACAATAAGCTTTTTGGCCCCAACATCCTCCGATTTGTATTGCTTGTCCAGGGACTCCCACAGCTCTTTTGCCATTTTCTTTTCATAGTACACAATGTACAGTGAGTTAACGAGATTGTTGAGGATGTAATTTCGACATAGGAACTCAGAATCGTTTCATTTGTCGACTACAATGAGGGTTTTCACCTCATTTACACCCTCAACAACCTTAGGAGGTTCCTCGGTCAAGATTTTTGTCAGATTTAGCATGGTCAAGTAGAAGAACATCTTCTGTTGCTACCACTTGAAGTTCAATTCTGTGAACTTCTCTGTCTTTTCCCCATGATTGATCGGGACATTCCCATTCGGGGTGGAGGAGGTCGATACATGTTGAACCTATTGCATTTCAATATTTTCTGTCGCCATCGTAACATAATAAGTCTATTTTTAAAGTTGGTTCCACAAATCGAAAGCAAACCGGATTTTACCCACAAACTCCATAATACCAAGTTTGTATGAAAGGTTTTGGAATCAAAATAAAACAACGAATATGTTTTAAGTTTGTCAGGGGTTGTTGGGGGAATCTTTTCGATTCGAGATCTGCCGAGTCTGACTTACTTGTTAAGCGTCTTGAGCAGATAAGCTGTCGGTTATTGCAAGTCGATCGGCCAACTTTCTATTGGTTGCTTCTCGAGTCAAGCTAAGTCATCTCCGAGACGCCTCCTGTGTCCGTCGAGAGTCGGTGAGGAGCCAAGGGGCTTCCCCGACCTGAATGGAAGCAGAGTCAGTGCTGCAAAGCTTCTGAGAGTCGCTCACTGGATGTCGAGAGTTGCAACATGAACACTGAGTGGATGTCGAGTCCTGTAGAGCGCAGTCTCCTTAAAATAGATTCGTCCCCTCCAGTGGTGCTTTAGATGAACGTCTATTTCCCAGGATAAAACGACAAAACTACGAACACAACTGAGCACTGATTATCATAGCGATCTGAGCAATACCTGAAAGCTATCACCGTTCTGTCGAGCAGAAAGGTGCACGACAGAAAGAAGAAAAGAGAAGGGGAAGTTCGCTTGAGAGCTCATACGAAAATCTCAAAAGAGAGAGAGTGAGTTCGTTCCGATTTTTCTCTTCCTCTAAGCTCTTTCAAATTACTCCTTATATATACAAGAAGGATGATTTACTCACCACCAGAATCAAGCGATTGCACTTGATAAGCCGTGGCTTGCTTAACAAGCAAGCCACCTACATGGCTCAATGGAAGCCATTGACTTGCATGCAAGCCCACATATAACGGTGCATTCAAAAGAGATGGTAGTTTTCGGTTGATCCACGCGGACACATCGTGTCCCAATCAATCTAATACGAGTAATAGAGTTCACATAAGAACTCTTGAATTGATATAATCCGGATTCTAAATTCTCACTTGTTTTTATTCAGAATCGATGTTAAAGCCTCTCATTCATTATGAGACTATCAACCTACAAATCGGATTTCATTCATATTTTCTGACACTATCAAACTAATTCGATAACAATAAGATAATGATTAGACATTGATGCAAATGGAGGTAATAATTTAATTTTTGAGGAAAAGAAAATAAAAGAGCGCAGTGCCACAAGAAATTGAAAATGGAAAGGAGAGGAGAGACTAAGAAGTGGAAGCAATATATGAGATTTTTTATATAAAAGAGAGAATTATAAAAAAGAAGAAGAGAAAAATTATTTAAATATATTCATATAAATAATGTAGTATATAAAAGATAGCACAACATAATTATGAATATAATGTAAATAATTATAAAAATTATCATAATTGTGACTAGAATATTGAATATGATAACTTTTTATTGATTAGAATTAATTTATGATTATTATCTTATACTTTATTACTATTAACAAAATAATACCTATGATCCTGTATTAAAATTATTATAGATTTATACACTATTACTATATCTAAATAAATATCTATTATTAAATTTTGAATGTTTTTCTTTAGAAATAGATATTTACTTATATGATAATTTAGTGTATAAATTGATGGTGAAATAATTTGTTGCCAATGATAACTTTAGCCTTCATACACATCATCATTAGAAATGTCAATGACTTATTCCTCTTTATTTATAAAAAGACTTAATTTTGATATATGTTAAAGATATCGTATAAATTTGATGTAATATTTTAAAGATTTCATGATAAATTTATATATTTTAATCTTTTTGAAAAAAAATAATAAAAGAAGTAATTTTGTGATATATTTAGTAATTAATAATAAAATGTGAAGATTTTATGAAATAAAAAAGGCAAAAATCGTAGGAGCGCCACCTAAGAGTTTTGCCCAAATAAACCCCCCTAGATTTGGTCACCTCTTTTCCAAATAAAAGGGCCTTTTTTCCCATAGGCATAAACCCGAACTGCGCTATGTCGTGGCGCCGCCTGGCCCTCTCCATTCTCCCGCCGTCCGTGCGCGCCGGTTCTGTCATCGTACCCAAAGAGATCGAGCGCACCTTCAGAGGCGATGGCTCCTATGAAATCTTCTACCACCTCCTCCTCAAGGAGCGTATTGTTTTCATCAACGGCCCTATCTCCGATGACACAGCCTCTGTCGTCGTCGCTCAGCTTCTTTTTCTCGAGTCCAAAAGTGACCGTAAGCCCGTCCGCCTCTACATTAACTCCCCTGGGGGTGTCGTCACTGCCGGTCTCGCGATCTATGATACCATGCAGTACATCCGCTCCCCGGTCTCCACTCTCTGCTTCGGCCAGGCCGCCTCCATAGGTTCGCTACTACTTGCGGCTGGCACCCCTGGTGAGCGCCACGCCCTTCCCCATTCCCGTGTCATGATCCACCAGCCATCTGGTGAGGCCTTCAGCAAGGCCACTGACATTGCCATCTCTGGCAAGGAGATTCTCAAACTCCATGAGCGCCTTAACAAGATTTATAGCCACCACACGGGACAGCCTATCCAGCGAATCATGGATCGTGACATGCTCATGTCCCCTGATGAGGCCAAGGAATTCGGATTGGTCAATGAGGTAATTGTGCACCGGCCTTCCGGACCAAGGGGCCTCCAACAACAAAGGAACTAAAAGCGATAATGATGATGGATGTGGGGGCAAGGAACAGAAATGAAGGTTCTAGCATATGGCTAGGCACTTTTCCTCTTGTTCTCCGGGCTTATCTTTGTAGCTCCTGTCTTTTTTATTCCGGTCGTGTTGATTTTTGAGCGTGGAAAATATTGGGACTTTATTCTGATTGCATAGACATGTTAAAATTGGCTTTTTAGCTGCATTGTTACATAATTAGTAAGTTTAATTCTTTTGAAAATATTCATAAATTTCAAAGTTTTTATGCTAGTATTGATTCTTCATTATTTTCTGATATGGTTTCTCTAATTAATAAAGATTAGCTTGAACTTAACACAATCTTTAGTGTTATTCAGAGTTCTATTTTTTTTTAATCATAGACATATTCTTTATACCTTTTTCTGTTGGATTTTACACGATCTAATCTTCCCCAAGATTCTTCTCATTTTAGTTCTAGCTAGAAAAATATGGGTATGCAATTCAAAGGATTTGTGTGATACACATAACAGTATAGTAACGTTTGCAGACTAAGGTCAAGCTTCTTTGTAGCTTCCCTTCCATAAACCGACCAACATGTAAGCATAGAAAATGGATAGAAAGTTACAGGGAGGACCTTTTCCACTGCATCTCATTCTGAACCCTATCAAAAGAGGCCAAGATTGCTCTGTAACCCTGACTCTCTTTAACCCCTAATCATTGTCATTTTCAGATGTAATGGCATGCAATCTCTATTGCAGTTACTAGTCTACAGAACTAGTGACAGTTAATTACATAGAAATTGAGTAGCTTGGAATGTTTCTCTCGACTATTTGTTGTTTCAGCTTCAATGGAATGTTTGTCATGTTTTGGGCAACTTATGTTACAATAAAATTGCACCAATTATCTATAATATCAATTTTGTCAAGTATGGCAATGAGTAGGCCTATTTTTTGATAGCTAATGCAAATTTAGGAAATCTAGGGAATGACATCCCTATGCTGTTTTGGGTGTGGGAATGACCTAGTTCCTATGTTGTTTTAGATAACAATTTTGATTGTTAGACCAACTTGGTGCAGATATTTGCATAAATTTTCAGATTTAGTTTGAGTCTAATATGGTGCTGGGAGGTGGACGAAATTCTGATCGTGGTAGCAGTATTATGTTCATGATTCTTCCTTTATCTTGGAATTGATGAGTAATTGAGGTTGTTCAACCTTGCTATGAGACACTGCAGTATATATATGTTGATCCTGTGTTAGTTGTAACTTGCTTGTTTCTCTCTTAATTACCGTGTTGTTGTAATTGTAACAAGAATGTTGTATCAGGAATGTTGCACTTTTGTCTTTGTAGCTCCTGGAATTTGCTTAGATTCTAGAACAGTCTGTTGGTATTGTTGTGGTCCTAGATGCTTTGTTGAAGCTTGCTTATTCTGATTGCATTGGTGAGTTTTGCTGTTCAAATTCAAGACTCTGAAGCTACTGTAGTCCTGGATTGCTTTAATTGATTACAGTAAAAAAGAGGATTACGCTCATGTCTTTTACAATCCATCCTAAGATTAATTAATACTTTGATATTTAGATGTTTATGCTAGCTTCGAACCTTTCCACAAACTCTTTAATATATAAAATTATTATCACATTTGTCAATAAAAAAAATTCTTAGATTTCTATAGACTAGCTCTCTTACAAACACATAATGTTATTTCACGTGGAACCATTAAGGAATGTCAAATCAAAATTAATTTCCAAACTTTGACGGTAAAAGAATTACTCAATGAATCAAGATTAATTAATATATATATCTAAGTTAATTGATAAATTGAGAAGATTAATTGATTAATAAAAGATTAATCACTGTTCCAAATATTAATTAATCAAATGATCCATTAGTATTTGCATGCGGCGGTAACTTGATTAATTGAATAATTAATCAATTAATTGGTTCATAGCATCAAAGTTGATTATATTAATTAATTAATTAATTAATTAATATATGGGTTGTATTGATTAAAAGACACCCTGTAAAAGGAACTCACTCCTACTCAATTTACTTAAAACTAAGTTGTAAATTCTCCTCTTGAGCTTTTTTTCTCTTTCTCCTTTCTTAAAAGTTTCACAATTTTGAAAGTTTGTCGGGCTCAAAATTTGAAGTGTTTTTATTTCGAGATGTCTTTGACCTTAAATTAGCACATTAACAAAGAAAGGATAGAGGAAACAAAGAAAATGCAACCAGAATAAGAAATCTATAGAGCAATCATCCACGGACATGAATCCAATCACTAGACAATATAGATGAAGAGAGCTTATTGGTTTGTGAAGAAGCCTAGAAAAAGAAATATAAGAGAAAAGAAAAGAAAAAGGACTTGGATCGTATCATCCTAATGTCACCATTAAATTTGGAGGAGACCACTCATATGGCTAGAGCTAAAGCAAATCTAGCAAATTTCACAAATAAGAAGCAGGGTACCTAAGAAGAAGAAAAAAGAGGATGCGTATTTACAAACAAGTACTAGAGTAAGTTGTGTGGTGAATGGTAACAGAGAAGATGCTGAGGGAGAAAGGTGATAAAGCCCATTGTGTTATGTGAGAGACTAGAGTAGACAAGTCAAACAAAGAGCAGCGATGAAAAGGCAATAATCCTACAAGAAGGATAGTGATGATATATCTTCACAAAGCCGCTTGCCAAAATCAAGAGACAAGACAAGTGGCAAGCGAGAGTTGCAACAACAGTCAATGTAATGGAATAAGGTTGCACGGATGAAGCTCTCTACAAGCAATTCCAACAAGTGTGACCTCGACGGCACAATACATTAGTTTGGTGGCTTTAGGAGTATCAAATCTAGTTAGAAGTTGGGCCCAGTAGAACAGTGCCTTCTAGTTGTCGTCAGTGGCTACAGTACCAATAGTGGAAGATGGATTTGTGCCAGTGACAATGATGGCTCACCTAGATGGCCTCACGACTCTAGAACAAGATAGTAGATTTGCATGAAAGGCTCACGCATGAATTTTATTTTGTGCAAGAGGGCTTACAGCGAGTGGCATCATACAATCAGATTACAAGCATAGAAAATCAGAGTTCAACAACTATTGGTGGATGCAAATTTAATGGTGAAGGCTCATGAACAACAAAAGCAACATGCGGTCTCAACTTGTGATGGAGAGAAGATCCATGGGTCATAGATGCTCTTCAAACCAGAGATTTTTTTGTAGAGATGCATAGACTAGAAGAGGCTCAAATTAATGTTGTTAGGAGCCGCATATGCACAAAGGTCTCTAAGCCATGAGGCAAAAAAATTGATTTCCTAGTGATATCACAAACCTGTTTGAGAATGAGAGGATATTGTCTGGTTGGACAGCAGTGACAAGTGCCTGGAACGAGTCATGACTCAAGCACAAAGAGAAGTGGATCATAGGAGACCTCTGCCGAATGTCTCTTTGGAAAACTCTTAACACTAAAAGGATAGCTATGATAGCATGTTAAATTTGGGAAAAGGAAATAGTATTACACATGTTGTAAAAGGTTATATAAATATATATAGACAGAGAGAAACCTTCAATTTAGAAATCTTAGAGTTAAAAATATTAGTGTGGAACTAAAACTAGTACACCAATGACCATATATAAACCAAATTATATCTCTACTGGGAAAGCACCTTTCAAAAAGCACTCTCCTATTTACATTGAAAAAGTAGCTTTAAGAATGTAATTCTTTCGAGTAAATTTTTATGGAGGCAGGTCAATCATCTCTCCCCGATAGTCAGATCATAAGACCTGAATACTTAGATTATCAAAAAAATAATATATATATATATATATATAGAATTATTTGCACATAAATTTTATCCATTGATAATTAACACCCTCAAGATTCTCATTCAATAATAATAAGAATAAAGTGGTTTCACAACTAATGCATCTTTAGTCGGTAAACCAATGATATCTCTCTTTCCATGCCAACTACCTTAATTAGCTATCCTAATCAAAGACAAATGACATGCTGGTACCATTTATCACTTGCAACAGTGGTCTCCTTCTCAATCAAACCTACCAACTCCATTGACTCTCCATGCTAAAAGCACTTGCTAAACACATTTAATTAAGTTTATTACAAAAGTTAGGTGCATTGGATGGATTTGACTGCTGTGGTTAATTCCCCGTTAGGGTTTAGGATCAAGCTAACAACTCTGCTGATCTTTGCCATCAAATGAGAATGAATCTTTGGCAATGACCAAGTGTTGATTGGACTCATTGGGAAGAGCAGTGAACTTGGACCATCCAAAACTTAATTTATTCTTGTCAACACTTAATTTGATGGGAAGAGCAGTGCCCATGCATGAATTTTCATCTGAAATTTCTCAAACCCTTGGAACGATGTGTGCCCACAGATTTGCAATCAGGTTAGCGAAACCATTTAAGAGCCTCTTGGAAGTGCGCTTCAATTCATTGGTTCACTTGAAACAAACGATTCTCATTCATCAAAGGATACATTTAGAGTTTATTAACCATAAGAAAATGCAAATGTTCAATTTAAAGTGTTTAAAAGCTCATAATAATTAAAGTCTTTTTAAATTTGAATAGTGCAATTAAGTTGATTTTTTAAATTACAAATCATCTTATGAGTTGATTTTTCATTTTTTTTATCAATGAACTTTTTAGAATGCAATAATGTTTGATTAGTTACACTTAAAGTATGTAGACATTAATAATGGTTATAATCTAATCAGTTTATGTATTCTATGTCCATTGTTTAGGCACAAATCAACAAATTTATTAATCATCTTGTATCCTCAAAATTATTGATTTTGATTGCAATAAACTTTCATTTTGTTGAATAATTTGATGGTGAGTCTATTCGTAAATTAGCTTGAGTCCCATTTTATATCAATTTTTAAATTGCAAAATCTTAAATAAAATATTAATATTTTCATTTAAATAAAAAATTAACCATAAGTTAGTTATATTATAAATTAGTTTGTGGTTGGTAATCAAGGATGTCCTAAAAAAGAGAGACATTTTTATTTAAATAATAATTGTTATAAGTATGCTTTAATTATCCTCAATTACAACTGTCTGTTTTAGTAAACAAAGTATTGTGTGATAGCCACTCATTAAAGATTATGAAAAAATTATCGTGCAAATAAATTATATTCAATATTCAATCAATGTTATATAATAAAAAGTTATAAAATTATATAGAAGTTGTAATATAAAAAAAAAACACAAGGTTAATATATAATTAGAAAAAAAATTAAAGTTTTTCTATATATATACATATACATATATATAATTTAAACAAAATTCAAATTTTATCATCCATGAATTCGTCTTCATTAAAATGATTACATGATATTCATATATTCATGTGATAGACATGTTATGATGTAGACATTTAAAACAATTATTTGCTCAATAGGTGTGGATGTTAGAATATGAAAATTGAATATATATTTTTTGCTAGTTTAGATAAAAAAATAAAAACTTATATTATTAAAGATTTTATTATAAAAATATATTAACCCTTATTTTAATAACTTTAAAAGGTACCATATGAGATTTGAAAATAATCAAAATTAAATTTATAAGAATCCGAGTGAATTGTTTAAGCCTCTTAAAATAAAGGTCTTATTAAATAGTTGTCATAATATCGATGAAAATAATTTGGCCTATACTTACTAAATTCTTTCTTATAATCACATAGTATACTCTTAATGAAGAGTATAAGTTCAAGTTTAAATCATTAATTCAAGAGCCTTCTCACCTTTAAACATGGTATTCAACATCACAATACCATGATTAATACTAATCACAATAATTGAAACTTTAATTCCTTAATAATATCTTCTCAAGTTTGGCCTCAATAATAATTTGTAGAAAGGTAGAATTTTTTTTCTATAGGTTGTTGACATGTGTATTACAATAATTAATAGTTTGATAAGGTTGAATGTGAGTGTCATAGATTTAAGCAATAGAGAGTTAACATGTGATTGGCCAAGTTAGTCAACAATGAATACAATTATAAGGATAGATTAGACCCATCTCCACATTTTGCACATGTGACACGCCATTGGATAATCTCACACTTTGAGATCTATCTATCTATAAATAAGGAAAACTTTTCAACATTCCCTAGAGTGACTCAAAAGGTTGAAACTATTAATTTCAAAGTAATTCCCTATATGTTTTCTTTTTTTGGCCATCTATAATTCAACATAATTAGCTCATTATTATTTTGCTTCGCTTCACCTTCCCATGAAAACTTTAGATGATTCAAACCGTATAACAAATCCTAAGAAGTAACTTAATCCACCCAACTCGATCGGTGTCTATTCACCTTAGTCAAGGCGCAAGGTCATGTTTCTTGCATCTCAATCAATTTCAACCTACATTAGTTGAGTCCCCTTGTAGTTTGATAAAATTAAATCAAATTTCAAAAGTTACTTTTATCGAGTTCTTCCCATCTCAACATACTTTGATCAATTTTTTCGAACCAAATTTGAGCTAAATAAGGTGCTCATAGGGTATTATATTTGTATTTTGTTTTGATCTTAAAGAATGAGGAGGCAAGGATGTGAATGGACAAAATGAGTAGCAAAAATTAATGAGAGCATGAGTTTATAAACGGGTGAGAGTTGTTTTCACGGGATGAATCATTATAAGGTCTGGAGTCAAATTCTGACTATTAGTTAAGTTCATATTTTCCCTCATGCATTAAGCACTATTCAGATTAGTAGTTATCGTGATTTATCTTTTCCGTGTTGGTCTTGAGACAGACTGACGGGGGCACTGAAAACGAATGTTTTATCTTTTATCACTATATGAGAGTTAAAAAAATTAAATAGGAATAATATTTAATAGTAGAAATGTTGAAGGTGATTAATTATTATTCCATAATATTATAATTTTTGTCGCAAGGATTTAGTGGAATCTGCTACCTAAGTTTAATGTAAATGACCTGTTTTTGAGGTTTATTAACATATATTTCAATGAAATTCCTAACTAATAGGATAATATATATAGAAAATTCATATACGATCTCATTCATTTTCGCATTTGATTTTCACGATTGAAATAACCCAAGAGGCCTAAAATCATTAGGGGCGCTCTAAGTGAATCCAAGTGTTCCAATGATTCCAAACATTCCGAGTCACTTCAGTCTCAAAAATCAGATGCGAAAATAAATCGAAGAGTATATATATATATATACATAATGTTATTTTTTATTTTTTAAAAAATTATTTCTTTTACCTAAACATTATACTCCAAGTCTTATTTTTTTTAAAAAAATAATTAATATGCTCACGGATAGAATGATTAATTGGAGTTAAGATGATAGATTGATCCATCCCTTAAATAATTTAAATTAGTTGGATTAAAATTTTATCAACCATTTTAAAAGGAGTCCAAGCGGGTCAACTCACCTAAGCTCACGATCCGCATGGGTCGGCCCGTAATGGGCTTGAGTTGGTCCACGGGATGAGAATTTTTTTCTTCTGAAATTTAAGTAAAAAATTTAATGGACTCGTGAATTTGACCTACTTAAACCGTAACTAAATTTAAAATTTTTATTTATATTATTTGACAGGTTCGTGAGCTTGACCTATTTAAATCACAACTCAAATTTAAAAATATCAACATTGTCTATGTTTTTATATATTTTATGACAAGTCCATGGGTTAATCCGTTTAATTCGTAATTCATTTTGAAATGGGTTAGGTTAAGAATTTTCTAACTCATCATGATGAAGGGTCAGTCCGACTCATATCGCTCCGCTATATGATTGATTACTTATGGGCTAATTTGTTCGGTAATGGATTGATTTGTTTAACCACACTACTCATCTTATATAAAAGTAGTTTTCGTAAGTAATTAATCGATAATGATGAGACTGGTTTTCCATGTGTGTTGCAACCGGGAAGCATATAGTGTGAGCGCCGAGTAATTCTTATTTAAATTAATTAATTACTTTTTATTTTTTTAAAAAGAAAATATCCTCTAAAATCTGTCCTTTTATTATCTCTTGAAACAAATACTTAATCTCATTTTTTTGAATTTACAAATCACTTAATTCTCAATCTAAGTGATGAATTCTTCACTCTCCCCGTCTTAGGTCCCTCTTCTTTATAAAGAGTTTTAAAGTTTCGAAAGATTATAAAAATTTAAAATTTAAAGTTAAGAGTACATTTATTTCAAAAATGAAGGTCATTCTATTTTATAAAAAAATTATTATGGGTAATTAACTAAGTAGGACAATATCATCTTAAAATCACTATTAAATTTATTACATATTAATTCTTTTGTATTTTTTTTACTTAATCCATTCCTTTGACACTCAAATTTTTTTTCCCAGATCACACTAAAATTACAACGACACTATTTTATTTTATTTTAGATTGCAATAAACGGCCCAAGTACAATGCACAAACTAAAATTTAACGTCTTTTATTTTATTTTTAATGCCTCATATATTGACGTAATTGATATTTATATAAAAAATTATTCTAATAAATTTTGAGATAAATTTTTAATAAATATAAAATACTTCACTCAATTAATTAGTGAATAATAAATTTATTATAATAAAATATGAATTAATTTTTGATAGATATATATTTTAAAAAAAAATTGTATTTGTTTTAGTATTAGATGATCAGTTGAATAATTACTCTAATAAATTTTAAATTAAATTTTTAATAAATATAAAATATTTTATTAAATATTTAATCTCTCACACACTAAAATTTAACAAAACACAGTGAAATCTAGACCGGAAGATATAAAAATTTAATCAAAGAAATCCACGAATTCCCAAACATTGAGCCAACACGTTGACGAGGAATCTATTTTGAGGCAAACATTGAGCCCCCACACAGTCAGTCGAGGAATCTGCTAAGTTCCTCCCCCCATGCACTAGTCACAGTTCAGGTTGGCTAGACTAGTCCCCGTGATTTAACTCCTCCGTGTTGGTCCTGGGACGGACTGGCGGGGGCGCTGGGGGCGAGCGTTTCGCCTTTTGCCACAATTGAAATAAAATTATAGAATTAAAATAATAAATACAAAGATTTAGTTTTATCTGACAAAATAGTCAGAGTTGATAATCTCAAATTGTCAAAATGGTTGAGCTATCTTGTATGATTGAGCTGAGCTGGCGAATACCAACTGGCCAAGTACTAACTGTTGATGTTGGAAGTACAACATTTAATTCAAAATTTTTGATATATGACTAAGGTTAAAGTTATGTTTATTAATAATCTAACAACTTGATGTCAAATGTGCAGGTGCAGGAAACTTAACAAATTGAAAAAATCTAGTGAATAAAGCTAGGCAACTGAAGTTCTGGTGGGAATCAAGGAGCTAAGTCTTAGTTGAGAATCAAGCAAAAAAGTCATAGTTAGGAACTCGGTGAAGTCAAGTCGAAGTAGGTCAGTGATTTGATAGCTTTGCAAGACAAATTCAAGAAGGTCAGTGGTCTGATAACTTGGCAAGACAAGTCCAAGTAGGTCAGAAATATAATAACGTGGCAAGACAAGTCCAAGTAGATCATAAGTCTGATAGTTTGGAAATACAAGTCCAAGTGGGATCAAAGGTATGATTTCTTGGCACAAAGTCCAAATGTGTGGAATCAATTAGGAGTTGATTGCTTTGCAACCCAAACTAGATGAGTCAAAATCTAGTCAAGTAAAGTGCGAGTAACTTTATATTCTACATCATACTTATTACGTGTAACAACTGCAGGAAAGCAAGTTCGATGATTTTAGATGACCGGAAAGAGTCTGGGGCGATTGGCTGGTGATAACTCTTGGCGAGTGAAGTCAGAGGGTCTAGGCGACCGTAGCTGGGTAGGGGCAACCGGAGCATACAGGTGACCGTAGAAGCTTTTAGGCGATCGGGAAGCAATGTTATCAGCAACCCGAGCGAGTCAGGTCAAGATCAGATTTGACCCCTCTATAGGTGCCTGAAGGGTGTCCAGTTGATCAGGGAGCTTCGTTAACATTATCTAATGGATAATAGTTATAGCCACGTCAGCACCTATATAAGGGACCGGGAAGGCTCCAGGCGACCGAAGGAGTGTTATAAAAGGAGCTTCGAGGTAGAGGTTGAACACAACTCATTCAAGATTTCTCTTAATCTCTGGTACTCATGTTCTAGTGCTCTCTCACTTTCTGTGCTATGACACACTGCAACTCTATGCTTCAGTTCTTATCAGCAATAGTAACAATTTCATTTTTTGTGTTGTCTTATATTTGTTAACTGTGCTTTAATTTTTAGATTTTTTTTTGTAATTTTCTCCACCTGGGAGAAATTAGAATAAGAATCATATTTTATTATTGTTATGTGTACTTCTTTTTTTTTTTGCCTTGATTTAATTGTGCTTAACTTATCTTTCTGATAAACTATTAGATTAATATTTTTTTTCGCTCTATCATTACTTTGTTTATTTGTTATTTGTTAAAATATCAATTCATAAAATTTGTAATACTATTCACCCCCTCTAGCGTCGAGTTTGATCCTACAATGACTCGGTTGAGTCGTCAAGTGCCGACTCGACCGAGTCACCGAGTGCCAAGCTATGTTGATGAGTGCTGAGCTAGGCCAAGTGTCGAGTGCCAACTTTGCCGAGTGCCCGAGCTACTGAGTGCCGACTAGACCAAGTGCATGAGCTACCGAGTGCTCGATCTATCGAGTCATTGAGTGTCAAACTAGACTAGTGTCGACTTGGCCAAGTGCCTGAGCTACTGAGTTCCCGAGCTAGCCGAGTGCTTGACATGCGTGCATAAGTGTGTCTATTTTTAGATGTATCATCATTAAGTGCCACACTACAGTGTCAACTTAATACCGAACCCCATTTACACTAGCACAGTATAATGGTTGGGCCTAGATCATCTCTCAAGGATGCTATGGTGGATGTTATCTCTAGCAATAAAGTTTCTCAATAATGATTGGGTTCAAAAGACAATCAAATGTGATGCAAATAGTAAATGCTCTCAAAATGGGGAATTTGGACTAAACCTAATTGTCATAAAATTACTTGACTACAAAGCATATATGAATTATGATTAATTGAAGGAAACCATTGCAAGCTACCAAACCAACAACATAACCAAACAAGAGCATAACTAATGGAAGGAACAATTCAACAAACAATTAACAAGAGTAATAAATTGAAATTAAACATCTATCAAAAATGACAAGGAAATGTAAGAGAGTAACAACTTCAACAACCAACAATTAACAATAAAAGCTCAACAAAAGAAATGAAAAGCAAACTAAGAGTAGCCCAATGCGGATGGATGAAGAGTTTCACGATGAAATCTAGTGGAGAACTCAATCAAGCCTCTGTGATGAAGTTGTAGTGATGGAATGGTTCAAACTCCCTAATCCGGAAGCTTGGTGGAAGATCTGAGCTCTGCCTAATCTGTTCAAACTTAGAGATAAAATGGAACCTTCCCCTCTAATCCAAGAAGGAAGGGTGTTGGAACCTCTCCCTCTAATCCGATGGGGAGGGGTGATGTTGGTGGAGCGGTGGACATCACTGGAGTTTCTCAAAGATGGAGTGAACTCTCCCCTCTAATCCGAGTGGGAGAGATGGAAGGAAGAAAATGGTGGTGGCAAGGGTTCTTGGTGAAGAATGGAGGGATCCCTTTGTTTGAACTAGCTTTTCCCTTTTATACTTGCCCTTGAATCGCTCAAAATCACAAACCAAACTAAAAACCACAGAACTCCATGCCCTAGCTGCATCCTAGGAACGACCAAGTATCACCTAACCATGTCTGGGGTTGAGGTCCTAGGCACGGTCGTGCCTCCAAGCATGACTTGGCTATGTTCCTTGCTACATGTGCCCCAAAATTCCTTGATGTGCTCTTGAAATGCCCTACAAAATAAAGTATTTATCAATTTAAACATTAAGGTCATCAATTAGAGGATAATTGCATCAAAGTCCTAAATAATCCAATGCTTGTAAAACATGATAAGTCATGCGAATAAACTATACAAGTGGATTAAAACATCGAGAAATGAATCAAAATAATATCTAATTATTGGTTATTAGTGCCCAAGCTAACTAAGTCTGAGTGGGAAAGAGCGACGCCGAGGCTTGTATCAAACATATTTTCCTTAAAATAGATCCATCCCCTCCAACTATGCTTTGAGATCACATTAGATGTCTATTTTCCAAGATATAATAGGACGACCATGTAGACAACCAAGCCTCAATTTTTCATGGCAAACCGAATGTGTACCTAAACACTATCATGAAGAAAATGCCGAGCATATGCTGGTGCAATCAACCTCTAGGGTTTCGATGTTTGACAATATACTAGTGTGTAGTCAAGTTTGACCAAGGGTTGATCTAAACATGAACAAATGTTTGAAAGATAGTTAAGTGAAAAGTCTAGTTAGGTCAATGGTTGATTGGATGACTAGCAAAGGTAAAGTATAGTCATGTCAAAGGTTGACTAGATGAGTAGCAAAGGCAAAGCCTAGTTAGGGCAATGGTTGACCGAATGAGACCAAATGTCTAGAAAGTGGCAAGTCCAAGCAGGTCAAGGATAACAGATGCTTGGCAAAGAGGAAACCTAAGAGAGTGGACCTTAAGTGGTGAGAAGTCTTGGAGGAGTAAACTTCAAGAAAGAGATATGACAAAAGGTCAGGTAGACTATGGCTTGCTTTGTTGTTTGTGTTTGTATGCTTGTCTTCTAGGAACCTGGAGCTAGAAGCAAGACAAAAAATAGACAAAGATAATCTGACACAGTAGTGCCAAGTCTGAAACAAACCAAACTTGATCCGAGTCGAATCAGACCCAAATTGGTTTGGTTGACCAATAAATTGGTCCTTTAACCGATTGGGTTCAGTTGACTAGGTTCAACTTTGAACAGGGTTCAATGACTAGGTTTGGTTCAGTTGACCAAAAAGCTACTGATTGATCGATAAACCTGATAATGAGAAGATCACGTGGCTCAGTCCATATCATGAAGAACTCGATCGTGGGGATCAGATTTGGTCAGATTTAGTTGATAGAATGAGGTTTATAGGTCAATCGAACGAACCCTATAAAAAAACCCTCGAAATTAGAGCTCACGACATCAACTCAATTCGCAATCTTCTACTTCTGTGCTCCAAAAAGATCTCAAGGTTCTACTCATGCGACCAAGGAAGCACTAGGAGGAGTGTGTGACACTCAGGACTTTCGGATCAGTTCGACAACATATTGTTTGTAGTACTTTATACCTATGCTTTAATTTTATCATAATTGTGATTATACACAAATGTGTAAGGTGTTTCTCCACCTCCAAAAGGTTTCCGAAAAGGAGATAAGCTAGTAGACAGACGCCTCCTATACATAGGCCATGGAGTACTAACCTTGGGGGGTTTGCAACAAAGCAAATCCTATGTCTTTTGTCTTCTTAGTTATTATTTATATTCCACTACATCCTAACCTGATAAAAAAGAATGAACATGACAAAACAAGTGAGCAAGTGAAGCACGTTATTCACCCCCCTTTAGTGCACCCCAACGGTTGTACAATTGATATCAGAGTCAGTCGGTTCTTGATTGGACTAATTGCTAAAGGAGCAAGCAGGACAAAGATTTAGGGGGAGAAATTACAGGGATAGAGGCCATTATAAAATAAGTTCCCTACTATTAAGACTTGGATGACACAACTGATGTTAAAGGAGGAAGATGCTAAGAGTTCGGAGAAATAAAGAGCACATCATGTGCTTCAAGCACAAGCAATCTTGTGACTACAAGAATTTGTGTCCGGAGACAAAGAAGAAAAAAATCCAAGGATCCGATCCAAGTTAGTAAATTTAAGAATTATGAAAATACCTTTTTTGAAATGCAGGTTAGTAGTAATTATTATTTAGATAATGTTAAATTAGAATCCATTTGATCAAAACCTAAATCTAATTAACCATGAGAATAATTCTAAATTAATTAATATTAATAATTCAAACTTAAATAATAATGTAATTAATAAAGATAATTTTAATGATTTCACCCTTTAGCACACCCCAACGACCCTACAATTTGTATCAGTTCAGTGCCAATCGGCTCTTTATTGGACTAGCCACCAAGGGAGCAAGAAGATAAGAGATTGAGGAGGAGAAATATGAAAGGTATGAAATAGTTTCAAAATTTAAATACCATATTATATGCTTTAAGTGCAAGGAGAGAGGGCACTAAAAAAAAGTATCCTACTGTTACGACTCAAACGACACAACCAATGGTAAAGGAGGAACCAATACTAGGAGTCTAAGGAAACAAAGAGCACATCGTCTGCTTCAAATTCAAGCAATCTGGTCACTACAAGAATTAGTGTCCGGAGAAGAAGAAGAAGAAGTCCAATGATCCAAGGGGAGCGATCCAAGTTAGTAAATTTTCAAATTATGAAAATACCCTTTTTGAAATGCATGTTAGTAGTAATTATTATTTAGATCATGTTAAATTAGATAATCCATTTAATCAAAACCTAGATCTAATTAGACATGAAAATAATTCTAATTTGAATAATTGTAAATTAAATAATTTTAATAATTCGAACTTAAATAATAATGTAATTAATAAAGATAATTTTAAAATTTTCACTCTCGTCTAGCGCACCCTAACAGTCCTACAATTAGTATTAGAGATAGTCGACTCTTGATTGGACTAACTGCCAAGGGAGCAAGCAAGCCAGAAAATTGAGGGGGAGAAATCTAAAAGGTATGAATTTAGTTTCAAATTTTAAATAACATATTATATGCTTTAATTGTAGGGGGGGAGAGCTCTATAAAAATAAGTGCTCTACTATTAAGACTCGCACAACACAACCAGCGGCAAAGGAGTAACCAATGTTAGGAGTTCAGAGAAACAAAGAGTATAGGACAGATGGGATCGATAGAGGGGAGGGTGAATATCAATCGCGCTTTTTGTAGCTTTCAACGAGTTCTACAGAGTTAGTCGTTGCAACGAAAATATAGAAACAATAATGAACAAGATACAAAGGATTTTACTTAGTTCCTAACCCCCAGGGTTAGTACATCTAAAGCCTATGTACAGGAGGCACCCGTTTATTAGCATATCTCATTTTCGAAACTTTTTTGGAGGCAGAGAAACCTCTTACACAATTTTTATTTCAATCACAAATAATAGAAAGATAAGTACATATGAATAAATACAAACACTAAGTCGACGGTTGGTTTGGAAGCCTCTGAGTGCCACACACTTCTCCTAGCACTTCCCCAGTTGTAGAGCTTCACAATGTGTTTTCTTCGAGCATAGAATAGGAGAGTTGTAGTAGATTATTGTTCTGAATGTCATGCATGGGGTTTCTTGTATAGGACTTTTTCTATCTATTAATAAGGCCTATCGGTATATCGATCCTGGATAAAACTTGATCCCTACGATCGAGTTTATCGTGATCTGTGATCTCATTGTTATCAAGTTTATCGGTCATCTAAAAACCTTTTTCAATCTACCAAACCAAGCCAAGTCACCAACCCAAGTTTGGACTTGAACCTAATCAACTGAACCCAATTGGTCTACCAATCCTTGGGATCAGTCTACCAATACTTGGGTTTGGTTTACCGATCCTTTGGATCGGTCGACTGATGTGTGTAAATCGCAAGTTCACGATTCTGTCGTCAAGTAATAAAATATCGATCCATAGGGACTACAAGTCAAATACTAATCTACTAAGTTAATGTGATTGTCTAAACTAGTTGAGGGGGTTGAGTTGGTTGAAAGTAGAGAAAATTAGAAGAGAGAAATCAGAGAGTTGAGAGAGAAGATTAGAGAGAGAGAAAGAAGGAAGGAGAGTGATCTGATAGAATTTGATGGAAAAATGATTCTAGGATTTCAGTTTCATGACAATGATTGTAAACACCTAATCTATGTTTGATTTCCTATCCTCAATGGTTGTTTATATAGGTAGATTATCCTATGATATCCGATGTGAACTTTTGGAGCTATACTAGCATATTCATTCCAATTAGTCATCTACTTTTAAAGTGATAGAGCTGAGAGATAGCTTTCTTAAGGAGGTCCCTGTCACATGATCCCACAACCCTCCGAGTTGCCTTCTCTTACTGCGTGACAACGAATTGGAACCAATCCATTACGATTTTTGATAGCCTATTGCTTCTCATGGAATACTGATCTACTTTCATAGGTGACTTTCCACATCTTGGGTTTCTATGGGTCAGAGGATTGGGTTCTCCTTTCAGTTCATTCCCACACCTCATGGGATACGAATCTTGCACTTTTGGCATCAATATCATGTGTACATAGTAGGCCTACACCACAAACACACACATCATTGAATAAGAAACATGAAAACTCATATATTCAACAAAAGCGTATTTACATATCAAAAAGGGCTAATCCCTAATCCTAAAATCAAGAATCTACTACATAACAAGGGAATTGCAAACCAAAGATAGTGCAAGAATAATTCTTATCATCCAAAATAGAGAATAGAGAGGAAGAAATGCTTAGCAAGATTTGCAGGAAATGTCTTCGGAAGGAATCGTTGCTCCGGAGGTAGATAGATCATCTTGATGGAAGAAGATGGTTTCTCTAGGGTTTTCCCAAGAAGGGGAAAACCCCTCTCAAAATAGGGGGAGCTCCCTAGTTTAAGATGAGTTAAGCAAGGATTTGCTTGACCTTTTTATACCTCCCCCAAACATTCTAGATCTGCCCCAATGGTTGGGCTCCGCCAAACTCAATTTTTCACCCCTTAGACTAGATTTTCTTGAGTTGGAACCTAAATTAGAGTGGTAGATCTTGAAATTATCTTCAATTTGATAGGTTGTGGGCTCTATGAATCCACTCAAGTTGAAAGATATGACCATTCAAAATTTAGTCTGCAGTCTGAACCGGAGGCTGACACGGCCGTGTCGGCTTACACGGGCTGCCCATGTGAAGCACTATTGAGCTCTGTCAAAATTAGGTTTTCACCCCTTAAACCAATTTATCTTAGGTTAAAATCTCAACCAAACTTATAGATCTTAAAATTATCTACATTTTGATAGGTTGAACGCCCTATAACTCTAACCAAGCTGAAAGTTATGGTCGTTTTAAGTTTGGTTTGCAATTTGAACCGGGGGCTAACACAATCGCATCAGCTGGCACAACCTAGCCATGGGGAGCACTATTTTGGGCTAAAAATTGGGCACGACCATGCCAATTTGGTACGGCTAGGCCGTGGCGGTCACTGGGAATCATCTGAAGGTCTGGCACGACCGTGCTAGTTGGCACAACCGGCCAATGGCGAGCATTGGAGAGTCCTAAAAATGGGGCACAATGATGCTAGTTGACACACCTACCCTTGGCGCCTACTGGAAGCGTCTGAAACTCCAGTACAACCTCTCCAAATTGGCCACGACTATGGCAGCTGGGAAGTATTCGGGAAAAATACACAAGAGCAACTCTCCAAACTAGAAAATATCAAAAAATGAAGCACAAATAGATGAAAACATTAGACATATGCATATAAAATGGGATAGGATGTGTGTCAAACTATGATAGAAACCTTATCTAAAATGCACACATCAAAATCCTCCAGACCAATTCTTTGCTTGTCCTCAAGAAAACATATGAATGATTATCTCTCAACTCTAATAAGTTCATCTAATCTCATCAAGTAGTACTATCATTAAGCAAAGGCATCAATTAGTTTCACCAAGCCTAAAAAAAAAGTTTAAGCGCATAGTGCATAGTTTGCTCCTAAAGTTTTTAAGTTCCACCCTAAGTCAAGTCATCATTCCATCGTATTCCCAAAGGTTTCCAGCGTTAGACACTTACCTGCCATACGCGAGGTTTGTCCCCTCTTCTCCACATAAAGTCTCAAAGGAATACTCAATATCAAGAAAAACATAACGGTTACTTCCCCAGTAATATAACTCGGTCTCAAAGGGGTAACCTATTAGTTTTCACTCATGACAACTATTTTTTTTTTGTGATCTCTTATTCTTTTATTCTTCTCCTCTTTTTTTTTTTAAATTGAGATCATATTTTTCCAAATGAGTTGACATGAATAGAGGTTATCCAGTAACTGAAATATTGGGAGAGGGTCACCTATGGTTACCAAGGGACTAGTCTAACAGGATGAATCATAACTAAGTCATACTAAATTGACTCTTCGAAAGCAAACCAAGAGTGAAGTGAAATAGTCAAACTATCAAGTAGGCATTTGGTGAACCATCATCAACTCAACAATGGTTTCATAATCTTACTACAAGATAGGGAGAACATGAATTAACAAAAGTACGAGAGTGATGCAGGAGCATCCAACAGTACATCCAATTTATGTCCTCCGATACCCCTATGTTCCCCTTCGAGCTGTGACGAGAAGAAAACGATGCTATCAACCTTCCTTTTGGGCCGATCGAAACTACTAACAAAGAAGATGACCAATCCGTGGACTCCTAACGTGGTTGCGCTCTATTCAAAGTATGGACGAGACAAAATCGGCTTTCTAGTCGCCGTTGAAATTCTAGAATTGATCTTTTAACCTTTTCTTTTATTTGTTTTAAATTTTTAGAATTAGTTTTCTTTTCTAAAAGTTAGTTTAGATTTTATCTCCTATTTTTTTAGAATTAGTTTTCTTTTCTAAAACTTAGTTTAGATTTTATCTTTTTTTAGGATTAGTTTCTTTTTATTTTTTCTTTTTCTTTTACGATTTTTTTATATTTATTGGGCTATTTAAATAAATATTAGTATTTTTATAAAAACATGTTAAGTTTGAATGTTGAATTTGATTTTAATTAGAATAAAATTTATTTTCACGACTCCTCTTGGTTAACAAATTTTTTTCTTCCTCTGACCTTTTTTCGAACGTCGCAAAAATTTCTCCTCTGCCCACTTCTTGACTAGGCACGGCGTTTTCCACTCCTCCATGGCGTTCCAATTCATCTCCCCCTGTACTTCCTCTGCGCTCTATATACAGTCGCCAAGAGAGAGGGAGTGACACGGGGCAGCAATGGCAGGAGGTAGCGGCGAGTCGGCGCAAACGTTGGAGTACACTCCCACATGGATTGTTGCTCTCGTCTGCACTGTTATTGTCTTCATCTCCTTAGTCTTCGAACGCCTGCTCCATTTCAGTGGAAAGGTGCAACTTTTACACCCCTCCCCTCCTCTTTACCCGTTCTACTCTGAGCATGCTGATAAAAATTTGATCTTGCAGGTCCTCAAGAAGAAGAAGAAGATGCCT
Source organism: Hedychium gardnerianum (assembly GCA_038050645.1). Lineage (NCBI taxonomy): Eukaryota > Viridiplantae > Streptophyta > Magnoliopsida > Zingiberales > Zingiberaceae > Hedychium > Hedychium gardnerianum. The sequence continues at coordinate 6,675,166 of JBBUKS010000021.1, forward strand.
TTGTTCAACGCCCTCCAGAAAATCAAAGAAGGTCATGTCAGTTCTCTTCCTTCCCTTCTGCGAGATGTTTATACTGTACTGCTTTGACGTACGTAGTTACAAGAGGGAAAGGGTTTCTTTGCAGAGTTGATGCTGTTGGGGTTCATCTCGCTGCTGCTGGTGGTGTTCCAGGGGTCGATTCAACGGATATGCATCTCCGAGAGCCTCACGCACCATTTACGTCCATGCAAGAGGGATGCTGCTGCAACTTCGACTGCCCACTATTCCGTGAGCTCCTCTG
>JBBUKS010000021.1:6708477-6723299 GCA_038050645.1 Hedychium gardnerianum
CGTACAGGGGAGGTGCTGTCCGATTTTCGTCGGATAAATACCCTCCCGGGGCGTGACAATTTATTGGTATCAGAGCCAGGTTGCGAAAGCCTGTTTTTCGTGTTTTGGTTATCGTGATTTGTTTTCTCGACGTGATTTTTTTTGAATTTTTGGGACAAAGCAGCGGCAAGATATCTCCAAGCAATAGGAGGTAAGTAGTTTACTGGTATTACATATTGTGGTTAGTTTTTACCTTGCTGTCTGTTATCTGTATGATTTGAGATAGATTTGTTATTGTTTGTAACCGAGGTCCAGGTCAACTATGGAGATGATTCGTTGAGTCAAGCAAGGGAATAAACTAACATTTTGTCACATGAGTCGTTTACTTGTGGTATTAGAAGAATTAATCATTGATTAATTAAAGATTCTGTAACTGGCCGATAACAACGACTGACCATTAATGATGGGTTGCTTACGTTTTGATCTCGGCAAGTAAAGACAATAAATGACTTTTAATCAGTCATTGATTATAGATTCTTCTCTGAGCTCTTATATAAGAAGGCTATGACCAGAAGAGTGAGGAGATATACAATGAAAAGCAAAAGCGCCTAAGCTCTCCACCTAGTTCCCTCATCTTCTTCTCTGTCGAGTATTTTTTTCACTCGGCAGTCTACCCATGATAGCAATCGAGTATTTTTCTCAGTTCGCTGCGACCACCAATGCTTAGTGGTAATCGTAGTTTTGTCATTATATCTTGTGAAACAGATGTCCATCGTGACCTCTAAGCACTACTGGAGGGGACGAATCTATTTTAAGGAAACTGCGTTGTACGTAGGCCTTGACATCTACTCAGTGGCATCCAATCGGGCTCCTCCAGTCGGGAATTTCTCCAGTCGAAAAGATTCTCTAGTCGGGATTCTCTAGTCGAGAATTTCTCCAATCGGGAATTCCTTTAGTCGAGAATTTCTCCAGCCGGGTTTTTCTCCAGTCAGGCTCCTCCAGTCGGGAAGATTCTCCAATCGGGAATTCCTCCAGTCAGGAATTTCTCTAGATGAGTTTTCTCTAGTCGAGCTCCTCCAGTCGGGAAGATTCTCCAGTCGGGATTCTCTAGTCGGGAGTCAGGATTCTCTAGTCGGGAGTCAGGATTCTCCAGTCGGGAGTCGGGATTCTCTAGTTGGGAGTCAAAATTTTCAGGTAGCCCAATCTTCCGAAGCAGCACATCCTCCCCTTCTTGGCAGTCTGAGATTATCAGCTCAGGTCATCTCGACAGATAAGTCTGAAATTAAAATCCTGTCATTTTCAATTCAGTAAATTCCCTTAATATTTCTGACAAAGATTGTCCAACAGATTTTTCTCTAGTCGGGCTCCTCCAGTCGAGAAGATTCTCCAATCGGGAATTCCTCCAGCCGGGAATTTCTCTAGCCGAGTTTTCTCCAGTCGGGCTCCTCCAGTCGAGAAGATTCTCTAGTTAAGAATTTCCACAGTCGGGATTCTCTAATCAAGAGTTAGGATTCTCCAGTCGGCAGTCGGGAGTCGGGATTCTCCAGTTGGGAGTCAAAATTTTCAGGCAGCCCAGTCTTCCCAAGCAGCACATCCTCCCCTATTTGGCAGCCTAAGATTATCAGCTCAGGTCATCTCGACAGATAAGTCTGAAATTGAAATTCTATCATTTTCAATTCAGTAAATTCCCTTAATATTTCTAACAAAGATTGTCCAACAGATTTTTCCCTTGCCAGTCATCCGATCAATCTTGATCTGACTGAACTTTCCCTTTGCTAGTAATTGATGCATGCTAACCATAAGTGCTCAATCGTCGTCAAGTAGTAAAAATATCATCCTCTGGTATCGTGGTGTTGAATACCATTTTACGTGCAATGGAAAGCTATCTAGATGAATTGAATTCGAGAGAGTTGTTGTGAAAGCATGTGAACTAGGAAAATGGAATTAAAAGGTGAGAAAATCATTTTTTTTCTGAGAGGCAATCCTAGGGCTTCGGTTTCATCACAATGATTGTTGACAATCTAGTTGTGATTCTCTCTCTTACCTCAATGTTAAATATGTTTGAAAGTGGTCTATCCAAAGGTAATCGATATTTTCTTTCGGACAACACCAGTGTACCTACCCAAACGCGGCCCCTACTTGTTTGCTAGTCGAATTGGGGTAAACCCTTTACACTTTGTGATAGCCACTGGTATCTTTGAGAGAGTTTGGACTACTTTCGTGAATAAACTCTCAAGTCTAGTTTTATAGGTCGGAGATTAAAGTTCACCCATTGGTCCTTCCCCTTTTCTCTAATAATCGCAAAGTACGTTTATATGCTAGATCCTAGGCTAAGGTTCACCTCTCAATCTATCCCAAGAAATCCATTCCTTAATATTTGATCATGCAAACATACGTGAATATATAATAACACATGCTAGTATTGTCAACATGTTAAGCAAGCTAAAACTGGATCAAGAATCAAACATATCATGCGATAAAGGAGAAGAATAGAAAACTATAAGTGCCAACTCAACATTGAGTTACTCCCTAATCCTAAAATAAAGAAAACTATAGACCTAGAAGGCGATAGAGGGGGGAGGGGTTGAATATTGCGCTTTTAAAACTCTCTTTTATTTTTTCAAAAACTTCCTCTAGACCACTGCCTCTTGCCTCCTTTTATAATTTCAGAACCTTGATAGGGCTTTCTTAAAACTAGGACAAATCCTAACATAATTTCCTAAAATAAAAGGCTAAAAAAATTTCTTAAAAAGAAGGGGAGACTAACAAAATTCTCTAAAAATAAGGAAAGAATTTCCTAAAAATATGGGGAGACTAACAAAATTTCCTAAAATTAAGGGGAGACATCGTCTTGAAGCACCATGGTCATGGCAGGTGCCACGGGGAAGCCGTGGTGCATTCTGTGATAAATCATCTCTTTGATTAGCAAGGTCCACAACTGTGGTAGGTGCCATGACCTAGCCGTGGATTTTGCTATTTCCTCTAGTTGACTTTGCGTTGGTAAATTTGACTCCTAGATGATCTATAGCCGTGGTAGATGCCACGGGTAGGCAGTGGCAGATGCCACGAGTAGGCAGTGGATGTTGTAATGTTGTTTCTTCAAACTTTACATCTCCAAGTATACTATAATGCCAAAATCTACATTTCTTGTCAATATTATGCACAAATCGCAATTAGCTGAACTAAAAAATGAAATGAATGCAAATACTAGAAGTTTGTGTAAAATATGCTCATATAATGCAACAAATGCATGCTAAATACGATCGAAAACATATACGTGATTCACACACATTAGTCATCCGGTTAAATTTGACCTCACTAAACTTTTCATTTGCTAGTCATCCGATCAATCTTGTTCTTTCCTTTTGCTAGTCATCTAGTTAACCTTGATCTAACTATACTTCTCACTTGACTCACTTCCAAGTATTCAATCAACCTTGACTTATTTGGATTCTCTTATCAGCTTAATCAAGTTTGGCCAACTCATGTTATTTGTCAAATATCAAAATTCTAGAGACTGATTGCACCAACACGAGCTCCCCTTTCCTTCCTTTTTATAGCCCTCTAATTGGCCATGGATAAGCCCTAGTAGCAGCTTTGACTATTTTAAGCCATCAATTGGTTGGAGCTTGCTCTACACAAAACCAATCCTAATTGTTCTTATATTTAGTCGACTCAAAATCACTCAAGTTAACTATTGTCTATGCTAATCGACTTTAATATTTTTTAGTCAACGTTTTTTGGATAAGCATATATGCCTAACTCTTGTGCAATCTTGATGTAATCAACTGCTTCGACCTCATCAGTCAACTTAACTTAGTCTTGGTTAATTCAAAAACAAACCATTAACACACTTTAGATAAGTTCCTATTTAATATTAAGATAATTTTTAAATTCAAAATTAATTCAGTTGATTATTTAGTTGGCTAACTTGGTTTTAATTGAGTGTTTAGTTGACTTTGTTATATACAAAAATATTTATTTGCTTGAACAAAGCCTTAGTTAACTATTTAATCGAACAACATGTGATCAAATGACTAATCTAAGGTTAAGTCGACTCAACTCTTTGTTGACTGCTTCGTTGATTAATCATGCATGAATCGATTGAACCGTCATCTAGTCCACTAAGCACATCAATTGAGTGTATTTGATTATTAGTTGACAGAGTCATTGACTTCAACCCCAAAATAACTCATTTCTTAATCCAGCCGTCAACTAAGAGATCTACATAAACACCAAAAACAAGATTGGGCTATTCATAATCTCTTACAACTCACGTGCCAACAAATCTTACCTCTTAAATTTTCCATGTGTTAGTCACCTAGTCGACCTTAAGCTATCAGACTTCTCATGGGCTCTTCTCTAGGTTTCTTTGTTTACTAACGGACTTTCTTATCTATCAGTCCTTGTTGGGCTTCTCTATCAAATATCTAATTGAGCTCGACTCACTTTGTCTTTATTCATTTGTCAACACCTATCAAACTCTTCTTTTCTACTAAATGTTTGATTTATCTCAGCTCACATGGATTTCATTCATTGCACTTACAAGTTAATATTAAATACAATTTTTTATGTACGTAAGTTTTTAAAATACTTAAATCACATAGCCTATTTTAAAATTATCAAATCACATATTTAATTCTATTTTGCCCATATTACTGTTCCTAGTCGACCGATATATTACATCAGTCGACTTAGAACAGTAAAATTAACTGCTACAGTAGTAGTGGTCGATAGTTTTTTTTTTAAAAAAGATCGATTCGTATTCAAAAAAATACTGCTCTCAATATAGTGGGTCAAATTGATGTTGAAGACATATATATAATCAGGAGAATTAGACGAACACATAAGAACTGATTTCATGTCATTCCGAACTCTCTAGGTCCAGTCGATTTTGGTTGAAATCAGTTGATGAATCTAGAAAGTTTAGAATGATATAAAACTAGTTCGTATGTATTCATCTAATTCTCTTGATTATATAAATGTCCTCAAACATTAATTTGACAAACTATATTGAGAGCAATAATTTTTTTGAATACGAATATATTCGAAAAATCTAACTCGTGTTCAAAAAATCACTTCTCTTAACATAGTTGGTCAAATTGATGTTTGAAGATATTTATATAATCAATAGAATTAGACGAATACATAAAAATTGATTTTATCTCATTCCAAATTCTCTAGGTCCATTAGCAAGTTTTGGCTGATTTCGATCGATTTCAGCCAAAATCGACTGATGGACCTAGAAAGCTCAAAATGATATGAAACCAGTTCCTATGTGTTCGTGTAGTTCTTTTGATTATATAAATGTTCTCAAATATCAATTTAACCCAATATACAATTATTTTTTGAACATGAATCGATTTTTTGAACAAAAAAATCAATCGACTGCTATAGTAGTAGCAGTCGACTGCTATCGACTACTATGACTGTAGAGTCGATTTTATTATTCTCAATCGACTGATGTAGTATATCAATCGACAATAAAATTAAATACGTGATTTAATAATTTTAAAATTAGACTATATAATTTAAATATTTTTAAAATTTATTTATATGATTCAATAAAATGCTGTCGGCATCTCAATTATGAGGAGGGAGAGGGATGTCCAACAGTTTATAATTTTAATGTGAGAGCCATTTCAAAATAACTGCAGAGCAATAACTAATAAAATCCTCACTTCAGTGTCCTTTCTTCAGCAACCTTTTTTTTTTTCCTTTTTTTTTCTGTTTATACCTTTTCTTTATTTTCTTTTGACTTTTTTTATATTAAAAATAGAAGATTATTGTTTGACTCTTATATTCCAGCCTCCTATTTTTAAAATTAATAACCAACTAATTACTGATTTGTTTTCCAATTTAGTCGTTTACTTTTTTTAAAATGTCCTTTATTAATATAAATTTATCATTTTACTCTCCTAACATTTTAAAATTACATATGTTGTTGAGGAGTTCAAAGAAAAAAAATATGGATCCACTATATTTCATAATTATCTTATGTTTTTTGGAGGGAAATAAATTAAGAATTCAAATTGAGAGCAAGGATAGAGGCGATGAATTGTTGAGGAGCTCAAAGGAATAAAAGTGATGTTGATAAGCTAAAAGCGTGAACAGATTTTGAGGAGGGCGTCAAAATGTTAATTTTTAGAGTATGAGATTGTTTTTGTAAAATAAAGTAAAATAGGGGCTTAAATAAAATTTTGTCATTAGAATTTTGACTTGATGTTTTTACCTCCTCTTGGTCTTCTTGGACACCGAACCGAGTAGGAGAGGCAGACAGCAAGAAGAAATGGAGCTCGTCCCTTACTCCTCCGATCCACAACCTAACGCTAATCTGCCTTGGTCGGAGATGTTCCGCTCCGCCTCCCTCCGCCGGCCGCCCGACGAGCAATTCCCCTCTCGCCCACCTTCCCCTCCCTCCTCTCGCCGCGTCCCCCAATCTGCGTCCTTGCAACCCCAACAGCCTCCGCCGTCGCCTCCGGCGATCGATTCCCACGCCGCCGCTCGACTCGCTCTCTACATCGCTATGGCCCACGCTGGCCTTGCTTTCTCCCTCCTCCTACTCTATGGAATCTATTGTCTCCTTCATGACTTCGTACGTCCCCTCATGTGGGCGCTTCTCTGCTCCATCCCCCTTCGTCAACTCCAGAGCGCCGTCGTTGCCTTCTGGGCTCCGCCCATCCGCCTAGGTCTCGTCTCCACCCTCCTTGCTGTCCCCGCCGCCCTGCTCCGCGCTTCCACAGACACCCTTTCTGATCTCCGCGCTGCCGTGCTCCGCCGCAAGGTGCATACCTCCCCCCGGGACGGCTTCTCTATCCTCGTACGCTGGCTTATCTCCTTCTGGGTCTTTGTAATATCCTACGAGCGACTCGGTCCTGTAGCAACTGCTGCCCTCTTCGCCGTCGGCCTCCTCGTCGTTCCCACTGCTACCTCGGCCGTGAAAAATTCCAGTTTTGCGGCTGGCCGGTCCAACTCCTCTGGCAACGGAAAAGGTGGAATTTTCTCAACTACCGTCCTGAAGCATCTCAACACCATCGTTGCGGTTGGTTTAATCGTGGGGGTGATCATCGGCGTCTTGGCCGGCGGCGTCTTCTTCTCCTACAAAATCGGAGTAGAAGGAAAGGATGCCGTGATATCGCTTAAATCTCACGTACAAAGCAGCAACTACTCAGAGAGGATTGGATTCAACAAGTGGATGGAGGATAGTGATATCCCAGGACTGATGGATCAGTACTCTGCAAAGCTTTATGACACAGTTTGGCAGCAAATCGATAGCTTGGCAGTTCAGTATAACCTATCTGATTTCTCAAATGGTTTCAGACATTTCTTGATCAGCCAGTCGGCAAATCTTTCAAATGGCGCTTCAACGTCTTTGGTGATCTCACCGCCTCACCCTTACAGTGTAAAGCTCCAATCTTTGAGCGCTCACGTCAAGAATCGTGATTGGGGGAAGATCTACATTGAATTGGACTCATTTTTAAGGGAACTACTGATTACTAGAGAGGATCTGGTGGTGAGAGCAAAAGAAATTGCTATCCAAGGTGTCAATATCTCAAAACAAGTTCTTTCCAGCAGCACATTGATGCTTGGTGGGGGTGTCAATTTTATGGTCTCCATTGCGCTGAAGGTGGCATCAGGTGCAGCAGAAGTAGCTAATTTTATATCTCAGTTGATGGTTTTCCTATCAGTATTGTACTATCTGATCACTTCTGAGTCAGGCGGGGCTACAGAGCAGGTGGTGGAGATGTTACCATTGTCAAAACATGCAAGAGATCATTGTGTTGAGGTTATCAATCATGCAATTAGTAGTGTGTTATTAGCGACTGCAAAGATTGCCATCATCCAAGCTTGTTTGACATGGCTGTTGTTAAGATTCTGTTCAGTTCACTTTGTGTATACATCAACTCTGCTTGCATTTATTAGCTCATTGCTGCCAATGCTGCCCATTTTGGTTTCATCACTCCCTGCGGCAGTGCAGCTGTTCATGGAAGGAAGATACATATGGTCTATAGGATTAACTGTGATTCACCTTACGCTTATGGATTACGGTACTTCTGTAATTCAAGAGGATATACCTGGTTATAATGCGTATCTCACTGGTCTCAGCATTATTGGTGGTATGACATTGTTCCCTAATGCTTTGGAGGTAATAATCTGTCTTATGGTTTCATATTGATCAAATTTTCATTACTCAAACCTACCAATTTGACAGTTTATCATGCTAATTTTTTTGATAGTTGTGATGAATCTTCTATGTATGAATCCAACTGAAGGATAGATGCTGAATGTGTTTATATGTATTTTCGAAATTCTTAGGACTTAGCTATCTAAACTTAATTCTCAAAGAACTAATGATTTCAGTAACTTATGTCCAGAGGTAGCAATCATCTTCAAAAAAATTATCTTACTATTTGGACAAAAGAATGAAAATTCATATTATCAGGGAACTTTATAAGGTTTGATGTTTGTCTCAGATGATAAATAATCACAAATTCCTCCTGCACCAAATATTAAATCATTCAATTTTTTATTAAGGAATGTTCCACTTACTACTTTGGACAATAATCCTCCTTATTTCTAAGGTTTAAAGCAGGTCTATGTTATAATTTTCATTTTGAGATTGGATTCTTCTCTATCAAAATAAAACTGGAGTCTTCTTTGACATTTACTCCTTTAGATGAAAGTTTAACTTTGTCTTAAGTTTCATTCTTTCTTTAGGGCGCCATTATGGGTCCGCTGCTGATGACAATTGTCATTGCTTTGAAGAACTTGTATACAGAATTTGTTCTAGCTGAAAATAAGGAAAGCAATGGAGAATATTTGGCCACTGATAAAGAGGATGGAACTAGTTAGTCTATACTATAAGTTACTCTCATATTGTTATGACTGTGCAGATAGATTATTCGATAAACTTGCAAGTGGTATGTATATCTTTTATTGGTCATTCCATTTTATTAAGATAACTATTATTTGGGTTGTGAGTTCTTCATTTCTCAATGTTGTCTGTTTGATGAGAAAATTCTACATTTATAATATGATCACTTTATACACAGACATGAATGTACGACTTCTTAGGGCATTCTGCACCTTAACACAGACATAAACTAAAGGTTAATTGTTTTTCCCTACTTCTAACATATGTAGTGTAAAGGTGCCCTCAGACCTAGTTAGTAGGAATTGCATGACTTGCCTTGAGAGAGAATATATATATATATATTTGGAGTTTGAGATCAACTGAATTGTATTGATTAATAATATTTTAGGACACATCGTTTGTCTTTAAGTGAATGTATTGTTTTTGGATAGAGCATCTGTTAGTTTTCAAATCAGTGGAGACATTTTAATGGCTTGCTGGAATGATGTATCTGCAACTTCAAGTAGACTAAGAAAAACGCAATGTTATGAATTTTTGTAGTCCGACTGTCCTTTCCACCATCTTTTTCCAGATCCAGAATGATTATGTTCTGCATTTTCTAATGACAACCATTTTTTTTTTTGTGGAAATGCTTTCTTTTTTCAACAGCACATGGGTGTTGACATTTCCTCTATGATCAAGTTGGTTTGTTGACCTTCACTGCTCTGCTTTGCCACCTCTCTCTGCACATTCATCAACCATGTGTTTTAATTTATGAAGTCAGGCCCAGGGTGTCCAACTTCCATTTATTTAAGAGTTTTAACCGTTTCATAGGTTTTGTTTCAGAAATGTTTGTGAACTGTTCCAGTTGAAGTGAAACAACTTAAAGCATATTATTTCAGAGATCAAATTTTCAGGTATTCGTAAGTGGAGCTAGAGAGATGATCTAGATCGGTTCGGGAGATGGAATGCTTTGAGGCGTGCTATCTGGATTTTGGATATTGTGGGTTAATCTTTTCAGCCGGTGTAACTTACTATGTGGTTGTTTACAGTAGCAACGAGAGGATAAGACAACCAGTGTTTCATAAAGGGCAAGCTTATGAGTCATCTTCACCTCTAAATTACTTATATTTCAATTTAACATTCATTAGCTTTATTGGCCAGTCAGAACCAGCTTTCCTGAATGGTAAAAATCCTCGTCTAGTATTATCTCCAAACTGATAACAACTAGGATCATAAATTGAGTTTTTTCCTCTCCAAAATCAAGGGAGCAAGTTTTCTGGCGTGGTGGAGAACAAAAGCTTGTGGGTTGATTTATCCTAGATAAAGAGATTCGTAGTAATTCTATTGAAGTCTAGTATTTTTTCCCTTTTTGGTTCCATCCTCAATCAAATCTTCATGTTGCTCTGGTTGCAAGGATGGAATCTACTATCGTATTCAGAAGGAGGTCCCAGTTCTCGTGTCTCATTAACTTGTGGGTCAGTGAGCAGAGCTGTCAGCTTAAAAATCCACATCTGTCATTTTTCTAAAAATTAAATCGACGTCTTTCCTCTCACTTGTCAATTCTAATCCACAAATTTTCTTCTACATGTCGATAATGATCTTACACGAGAGAAGGTGAAGTATTGAACCCATCAAAGTGTATTTATCTATATGCCTCCTATCTTCGTCATTGTCCACAACCTCTCCTACTCCCCTTTAACTCCTACTGCCTCCTCCACATTGTTTAATGCACCTGTGTTGGTACAATTTGTGATGATAATGTCAAGATTGACTCCTCCACTCTAGCCTTGCTCTCTTCTAGTGGGATTTGCAATGAAAATGAAATAAAAAAGCTGCGGAATAAACTAAATCATCTAATTGACAAAATAAACTAAGTTAGATATGCAATTGACAAACAAAGTAAATAAGTTTGTAATTCATTAAACCAAACACAAACTAACTAATCTTGCAATGAACTTAATCAAATATGAATTAGCTAAATTTACAATGAACTTAATCAAATATGAATTAGCTAAACTTGCAATGAATTTAATCAAATATGAATTAGCTAAACTTGGAATGAACTTAATCCAAAATTGCAATGCACGGATTAATAAAAAATGATGATTCTATTAAATGGTCTCCTTTCCAGAAAGATTTTTGAGGTGAAAAAAAAACCTTTTAACAATAAGAATCTAATTAAGGCACAATATAATCAATATATAATATGTACGACAACAAAAGAAAACTAGAAGTTATAAGTATGAAGTTGTCGATAAACTTTGAAGAGCACGGACAGAGCATATCAACACAAATGAAGAAGAAGACGAGCATTTAAGGAGATATTTCGAGAGTATTCTATTGTAAAATCAGTGCCTCGAGTCTCCTATATTATAGAGTCCTATTGAATGCTGACACGACACCATTTTGTTCGACTGAAAGTTTTTTCGGTCGCTTGAATTATGCAATTCTGATTCGTTTCAAGTCTAAATCAGGATAAATTCGTGGACTTCGGTTGTTTGGACTCCTTCTGGGTGCTTAGAGTTGTTAGTAATCATCCTCGAGTTAAGGTTAATTAAGTTGACTAAGCTCGGCATGACTAAAGCTTGAGTTTCGTTGTTTGGATAATATGTGAGAAACAAGTCAAGTAGGTCAAGGTTGACCGGAGACTTGACTGGAAAAGTCTTAACTGGAGGTTAGACAAATGGAAAGTTTTAATTGAGGTTAGGCAAGAGGTAAAACCTAGCTGAGAACTAGACAATGGAAGTCCTGATTGAGAATTAGACAGTTGAAGTCCTAGCGGGGCTAAACAGTGAAGACCTAGTTGAGAACTAGACAACGGAAGTCCTAGTGAGACTAAACAAATAGAAGATTTAGTTGAGAACTAGGTAATAAAAGTCCTAGCGAGGCTAGACATTAGAAGTCCTAGTGGGACTAGGCAAACATAGTTGGTAACTAGGTTAAGTCTAAGGTAAGTCAGTTGGAAGCTGCACACTTGGCACAAGACAGAAGTCCTAGTAGGACTAGGCAAACCTAGTTGACAACTATGTTAAGTCCAAGGTTGATCAATTAGGAGATGAATACTTGACACGTGATTGAAAGTCCACATGGGTCAAGGAGGACTTGACATGTGGCATAAGCTGAGCCAATCAACTGGGCACAGCGTGAACTGAGTGTGTCAATCGATTGAGAGCTTCTGCTCGGTGCAAAGAAGCTTTCCCAATCGATTATCCAATTGGCAACCAATCAATCGATTGAGAAAAGAAAATTATGAGTGAATAGTAGCTTCCCAAATCGATTGGACAATCGATTGGGAAGAAGTTTCTCTGCGCAAAGAAGGGACCTTAATCGATTGACCAATCGATTAAGGCCTGACCAATCAATCAGGTGATCGATTAAGACTATTTTCACGAGAGAACAGAAAGCGTGAGAATTAATTGACCAATCGATTAAAGCAGCTTTCTCTCTTATGAACAGTAGCTTTTGAATTGATTGGGTAATCGATTAAGAAGCTGGCAATCGATTGGTATGATTCACTAATCGATTAAACATTTGAAAAAGAGTCGTTAATCGATTAAGAAGCTAGTAATCAATTGGTATAACTTACCAATCAATTAAATATTCGAAAAAGAGTCGTTCTATAGGTTTGAACGGCTGGATCTGACGTGACAATCAATTGAGGGTAAGACCAATCAATTGGGAACCCTAGGTTAGCGCAATAAAAGGTGTTTTCGTGAAGGATTGAAGCACGGGAAGCCAACGCCAGTTCTTGCAAGTTTGGGAGAAAAGTGCTGCTATATTTTCAACCAATAAGAGGCGTTTCCTAGCAACAAGAGATCAAACAAGCAAAATTTTCATTTGTATTTGTATTTGCTTGTGTATTTTGAGTTTCTTGTTGTAGTTTCATGCTTGAGCTTGTACGAGGTTTTTTCTTGTCCGTGAAGGAGGTTTTCATTATGCATATGTAAGTGAGGAGAGTGGACCCTTGGATTAGTCACTTCAAGGAGGTGGATACCAAGTAAAACGAAGGTGTTAGCATTGCTTCGAGGTTTCCGCTGCAACATCATAATCAAAGAAGGGTTCGGAGCTAATCACCCCCTCTAGCTCTATCGATCATAACAAGTGGTATCAGAGCGAGACCGCTCTTCTTTGGACTAATCGCCGGAAAGAGTAAAGAGTTAGAGGAAGAAGAAGAAGAAGAAGTTAAAGCTTGAAGTCCTAATTTCAACAAATCAAAGACTTATCATTGAAGAGCTCAATTCAAAGATGAGTTCGGATATGACATCCGGGCACCTCCATCATTTGAGATGGGAAACTTCGATCTTTGGAGATCAAGGGTCGAGAACTTCCTCATGATGAACATAAAGCAATGGTTTGCTCTAAAGGAGGGTTTTCAAGCTTCCATGGATAGCAAAAGAAAACTTCTCAAGAATAAGAAATGGACCGAGGAGCAAATCAAGAGATTCGAGGCAAATGAGAAGGTAACCAAATTGTCGATTAATTTGGTGCATAACAATATCTTGTGCAAAATTAGAGAACATCAAGATGCAAAGGAGCTATGGAGCATGTTGGCAAGAGTTCATGAAGATTCATCCTCAACACAAAGAAATGAAAAAGACAAAGAGGGAAACTCTTTGTTTCAAATGCATGAGGATTCAGACGTTGAGAGGTGCTCAACATCCGATGAGGAAATTGAAGAAGAAGCATCCACCTCAAGGGTTGTGGGGGAGAGATCATTAACACTAGAACAAAAAGAAGCATCAGTTTTCGAAAGTGTCAATGAGGAAGAATCACGTGCCACCCCTACAAGTAAAGAATGTATAACAATTTCAATTTGTAAAAATAAAAATCACATTATGTGCTTTGAGTGTAGGGAGAATGGACATTACAAGAGTAAGTGTCCAAAATTGGTCAAGAAAAAGATACCAATGACACCCAAGAAGAAGGAGAAGCCAAAAGAGGTCGGCCCCATGATATGAAAGGGCAATAAGCACATTGTGTATTTTTCTTGCAATTAAATGGGACATTATCGGAATCAATGTCCAAGGGGGAGGAATCCGACCAAGAACTAAGGAGGAAGCTTAAGTCAAGGGGGAGCTTCCAAGATTAAAACTAAGGTACCATTAGTTAATGATAATCCTTTATATTATTATAGAAAGTATATTAGAAATAATTTTTATGATTTTAATACTTTTTATCATAAAAATAAGAAGCATGATAGTTTTAAGGATAATTATAAGTCACATCATGCTAGAAATATGTTCTATCACCTTGGTGCTAATTACCATGAAAATAGAAATATTCATGAATATAGTGAAAAATTTAGGGTGTTTAAAGGTAGACCTATCCAATTCAAGGATGAAAAAAATCTAGGCAAAAATCTTTAGGAAACTAAATATACGCCTAAAAAAATAAAAATCCAAGGCAAAAATAAAAAATCAACATTTGAAAATTTAAGGATTGAAAATCAAGTTTTAAGGTCAAAACTTGAAAAATTAGAGAAAACCATTGAGAAAATAACAAATGAAGAAAAATGGTCCAAGAAGAGAAACCTAGGTTTAGGAAAATGGGAGTCATCTAAGGACAAGATAGGTTTGGAATACAAACCCAAGTCCAAGGAAAACATGACTTCTTATTATAGAGTTCCATATAACTATGGAACTAAACTTAGGTGTCATGCCTCGGGAGGATATTTATCCGACGAAAATCGAACAACACCTCCCCTGTACGGCGAACAATACCCTAGATACATATACACAATCAACAATAAAATATACCCCACACGAGTATTTATATCCACACAGTGTATAATAATGAGAAAAATACCCCACTCGGGTATTGCACAACCATGCAGTGTAATAACGATAAAACTAAACGGTAAAATGGTCTACATGACCAGAAAATCCAAAAATAAACTATTGCGAGCCGGCTCGACTTTGACACCAAGACACGAATAGAAACAAGATCTAAATCCGAATACAAATCCATTAATACAATACCATTGAAT
>JBBUKS010000021.1:6745959-6764351 GCA_038050645.1 Hedychium gardnerianum
CGGATGATTTCCGGGACTCGGAAGATGGTCGGCTTCTCTGTGCGCCATGGATTCAAGTCTGCTTCTTCCTCCTCCCTGCCCATGGTTGAGGTTTGAGGCGTCGCAGCAGCTTTTTGATTCAAAGAATTCATTTCTACGGGGCTCGCCATGATTTGGTTGTGCGCGCCAAAGAACGAAACCCTACAAATTTTATATATTTTTTGTCAGTAGGAATTGCAGGGGGCAAAATTGTCTGCCTATACAGCAAGTCGAAAGCTGGACAAACAAAATTCTAATTCACGAAGAGAAGATGAAAAAAATCTAAAATCACAAAACAAAAACCTTCAAATTAATATGCAACAGCAATTGAACTTACAAATATTTGGAACTAGTCGAGCAGGGATGGGATGAATGTGGAGATAAATCCATTATATATATAGGCAAACCCAGCTCAAAAGACAGATGAGAACTGATTGAAAGGAAAAACATTGTTTTCTACTCTTTTTTTTCTTTGTGGCTGAGAAATTGCCTTTGTCAATGATTTTTAAGAAACTTAATAATTTATCAAAGAGTGCATTGACACATCATACTTTTTACTAAAGAAAACATTGCATTTATTTATTTTTTAAATCCCTCCCCACCTAAGCTTGTTGAGTGAATTCATTATCACAATAATTGATGTTACTTGACTTCCTAGTCAATTGACTTCTAGTCTACTGTAAATAAATGCATATTTTCAATCAATTAGTTATCTTAAAAATTCTTTGTCCAAAAGTGTGCAACAAATAAAAAATTAAAATTTATGTAAAATGATCAACTTTGCACTCTTATTGTTCCCAACTCACATATATATAATGTCATCAAACACTTTTTACCCATACTTAATGATAAAAAAAGATTTAATATTTTTTATCAAAAATATTTGATGATTATAAAGGCTTCAATTTATGCCAAATAATATCACCTCTGAAATTTCCCCTAAGATTTTGAATCCTTTAGCGCTATTATTATTTTTTAGATAAAAGCATTTCACAATGGCCATTTAATTGATCAATCAAATTGGAAGTGACTCCAATCAACTTGATTCTAGTTGATTAATTTTCTCTAAATACTTTTAGCTTCCGTGCCTAAAGATTGTAGACGGTTCAAATTCTTGATTCTAATTGATTAATTTTCTCTAAACACATTTAGCTTCGATGCCTAAAGATTGTAGATGATTCAAATTCATGCAAAATGAGCCATTACACTCCTAGGATTCCCCTAAGTCTATCCATGCTCATTTTCATCATTTGTTTTTTTTCGAATTGTAGAACACCTTTCGTCGAAAATGCTTGATGGTCCTAATTAAAGGACTCAAAATTATATCAAATTGGCATCGTGAACTCGCAAGTTCCCTTGAGTCTATTTGTCTATTTATGTTTTGAAAAATTTATACTAAGAAGCTTTGTTTTGATTTATTTTTATTGCTCTTGGATTGACTCCTAAGATCAAGAAATACAATAACACTCTCCACTAAAATCGTCAAGAATTAATGTCGAAATCATTCACGAAATCTTTCTTTTATAGTCTTTATGTCAAAGTTTATTTCCACCTATCAATCCATTATATGCATCCATCAATCGATTGCTCTGTTGAATTCGACCTTTTCACATATAGAACGACTTCATCTTTGACCACAAAAATCAATTGCTCATTATTATCATCAATCAACTGATGATAAAGCAGTCAAATGTTGCAGTCGAATTCAAAAGATTTTATTCACTTAAATAATGACAACAATCAACTACTCCACTTTATTAATGGACTATTGCTACATCAATCGAGTTCACAATTTAACTCAAAAATCTTATGTTCATTGTAACATGCCAACAATCAACTGTGATTACTATATAAATTTGATTAATAGATTTCATCATTTATTACTTCAATGATTATTAATTATAAAATAATATATGATAATTAATTTTGATTATAAAATTAACATAATAAATATTATTTTAAATTTAAAAACATAGACTTCGCTTATATTTTTAAGTGATATTTAATTTTATAATATTTATTTGATGAATTATAAATCACAAAATAAAATTTTCAAGTCTCTTTCTGTTTGATGTTAAAGTAATAAATTTGAATCGATTAAAACACTTTTTCCTTCCCTTGTAATTTCAAGTCCCTTCACAAACCTTAGCTACCGATCCCGCGGCTCACTTCCCGTACATTTCTTCGTCTACCTTTCCTCGCTCGTTTCTCGCCCAGGTCTTTCGACAGACGAATGGGCGATTACGTCTAGCTGAACGACAACGGTGAAGAAGCCGGAGCGATGAGGAAGGAAGGAGCACCGCAGGCACTCGAATCACCCATTTTGCTAAAACCCTAAGGCGGTCTCTTTCGCTGAGCGACTCGTCAACTGCCTCGCTTATAGAAGAAAAGCGGTGCCTACTCGGAACAGCAGATCAAACACTTATAAAAGGAGGGCCTCCGTCGCCCCCGATCAATCCCCGTCTCCCATCTCAAAGTGTAAACCCTCAGAAGGAGAGCAACCAGATCTAGGGCTCCGAGGATCAAGGATGAGTTCTGTCGCCTCACGGTATCCCTTCCTCTCCCAAATTCCCTATCGATTTGTGATTCCTATAATCTTGGTTTTGCGATTGGGATCTTGCCCAATATTAACGTCTTATGCCTCCTAATCATTTATTTGGGGCGGGAATTCGGGAGAAATTGATAATGGAAATGACTTCATGAATGCGTAATTTCAAAAAACCAAAAAAAGTAATTATGGATAGAATTGAGTAGGTTGTTTTTGTGCGGGCTGCATCAGATCAATTTGTTTGTCTACTTGTTTCCTCATCTTTTTCATTAGCGTGAAAATAGTCGTGTTGGTCTCTCAGATATGGAAGATCATCGGAGCCTGAGCCTCTTAAAGCGGAGGAAGCAGGAAGAGAAACTTCTATATCAACAACAAAGGTGTTGATGGGTTCCATGATGAAGATTATGAACTTTTTGCTACTTTTTTCTTTCCCTTTTTTGTTTTCTTATAAATTGTATGCTTTTGTAACACATACTTGTACTAGGTGGCAATGGTTTCGTGGGATCACATGTTTGCAAAGAGGCATTGGCTCAAGGATTTTCTATTTCTAGTCTTAGCAGGTGCTTTATTTTTCATGCGCATCACACTCTTTGAGTAGGATTAGCTTCCTGTATAATCTGTCTATGACTACAAAATCAATTTCTGCTTTTTTAGTTATCACTTTAGAGGGTTTCAAACACGTAGAGAATTGGAGAAGGTGGGTGAATATCCGTTTGTTAGCACTAAAGAAAAGGTGATCATTCATTCTGCCTTTATCTGAGCTCTCTTGATAGATTCATGATCTTAACATGCATATCTAAGTATATTAGACATTTTCTTTTGAAACTTTCCTCTACATTTCTAGAAACTTTTTGCTAAGTCGAATAAACTACAAAATGGAATGTATAATGTTTGTTCTAAAAGTCTAATGAAACCGCAAATTGTTCCTTTTAAAATATTAAATTCTTCAAATTTTGTGAAAGTAAGAAAATCCTTAATTGCTCTTTAGTAGATTTAGAATGGAGCTTTGAATTCATCTGTTTATTTAAATAAAGGAA
Source organism: Hedychium gardnerianum (assembly GCA_038050645.1). Classification (NCBI taxonomy): domain Eukaryota; kingdom Viridiplantae; phylum Streptophyta; class Magnoliopsida; order Zingiberales; family Zingiberaceae; genus Hedychium; species Hedychium gardnerianum. The sequence goes on from JBBUKS010000021.1 coordinate 6,749,563, forward strand.
TGCAGCATTTGAGCTTTTTATTGGGCAGGAATTTCAAGAGTTGTAGTGGGCTTGAGACATTCATTCCAACATTTAAGAGGGAAGGCAATCCCTTCATTAAGAAATGAAGGTGTTCAAATTGATGTTCTTGGGAAGACTTACAGAGTAAAACCTTTAAGGTATGGTTTTCATGCTAAACCTGTACCTACCTTCTGTTCCATTAATTTATTTGTTCTCCTTCTAGTATGGTAAGAGAACATTTCCATTGTATATTTGAATGAGTTATGAGAACGCATGAAGCAAGATATGTTTTCAATTTGAAAATTTCATTATTATGTCTATAGTTATTATCATCTGGCTATATACTGTCATAGGATGCTTTGAAGTCCTGCCTCATAGTTAATGCTCCATTACTCTATAGAGTTGCCTTTCACGTTCCATTTTCAGTTATGAAATATGCTCCATTATGGTAAATGATTGCATCTTGATACTTCGCATCTTCAACTCTATTTTGCTACTGAAATAGTTGATAGGTATCAAATTTATGAAATTGATGTATGTTAAATATTTTCTTTGCATTTTATGAATTCTTTTAGTATTCTGTCAAAAGGTAGTGCTATCAAAGAAAAAATATATTCTTTTAGTATTCTTTTATGAATTGATTGTGTCTATAAAACTTAAAAGTGCTTATTCATTAGTGTCTTTGGGTGTCTTCTTATTTGTTTGACCTTCAATTTGTATTCTATTCTTGTAGATGCATATGAACAAAAATATGCTAATATTCCATCAAGGGAGGAAGATAAAAAGATGATTTAAAAGACTTGGTTAGACATACGATGTTTGAAAAGGGCCAAAACAAACAAATATGGGGTGAGTTGTATAAAGTGCTAGATGCTTGAGACCCTCAAGGTACAAGATGTTACCACTTGGAGAAGTGGGAACACTTTTGGGTGAAGCACTTAAAGAAACACTTAAAGGTATAAGATGTTTTACCATCAATCTCAATATGATGAAGTAGAAGTGAGCAAATTTGTCTACTAGTATGTGCATATTTAAGAGTCGTGTACGTTGTGATATAAATTTTTAGGTTGCATTTAGATATTTGTGGATAAACTTTTGTGTTAAACATGTCTCAAGTTCATATAAATTATTTCGTTAAATTTTTTGTTATAATAAAATATGTTTTTTTTATGTTTACACTACGAAGAAAAAATACAATAAAAAAATACTTTGATTAAGTTAAATTATGCAGAAGTAAAAATAAATATTTACTGCACCACAATATAAATTTTTTGAAGTCGGATAAATAATTTATTTTTTCAATCAATATAACATGTGAAGTTATATATGATCAACTACTTCGATACTTTTATGGAACCATTGAAATAAAAGAGCTTTTTTTACTTCAATATCAGTCTAATTTCGAATCGGATATACAATTCTTAGATCGGCGAAAGACTTTGATATTTTTGTGGCGAAGAAATAAATTGACTCTTTTAATTCACGTGCGTATATTTCAGTAATTATCTATTTATTACTAATTTGAATATCAGAAGTCTATCAATTAAATTTACATAGTGTATTATTTATCAATCGACTGATCTCAATTAGACGAGTTGATGAGTCAAGTTTTAAATAATTTTTTTGCTATAACAGTGCTATCAATCGATTATTCAAATCTAGCAGTCGACTGATCTATAATAAATCCTCTTAAACCTCTTCAAACTTTGAATTTGGTATTTAGGGATAATCAATCAATTGTTACTATTTATCAATCGGTTGGTATTTTTGTTTCAGTTTTGCGATGGTTGAATTCTCGCCTTGCTTTGTATTCGGATGACCTTAACTTATCATGACTTTCTTTTGTTGGTGCAGAGAGCATCATATCGAACCTATATTTTGATGTATGATAAATTTAAAGTTAGATTATTTGTGGATCTGATATGTGTGTTAAGTGTTCAGGTGCAAGTAACATGACAAAGAGAGATGCCTTAGAAAGTCAGGTGACCAAATAATAAGAAGTAGAAAAAATCTTAGTAGGTCAGGTGATTAGACACTAGGTAGTGAAATACTTGGTGGGTACCAAGTAGTAGAAAATTCATAGTGGGTCAGGTGACCACACACTAGGTAGTGAAAGTTCTGATGAGTTAGATAACCAGACATCAAAAAAAATGAAAGTCCCAGTGGATCAACAAGAAGCTGGACTAGACACTTGACAAAGGTAAGTCCTATAGGAAGGTAAGATGAGAGTCTTTCTGACACAGAAAGCGGTGAGGAGTGCATCTTCTTTTCGGGGTCGAGGGTAGTCTAAACAACTATGTGCAAACCTGACTAAACCAGCCTATGTTTCTAAGTCAATGTGAGAAATTGATATTGTCTAAAGCCTAGAAAATATTTTGCGGACTAACTTTATGGTACAAGAAGCAACTTGGTGATCTAGGCGACTAAAAGAGGTTCGTGCAACTTGATGCAGATAAGCTCGATCATACTAAGTAGTGAACTTCCAGACGACTAGAACAAGGTCCAAGTGACCTTAGTGTCCGAGCGATCAGAGTGCTTCCAAGCGACTCGAAGTTAAGATCCAGCGATTCGAAGGAGGCAGTCGAGAGATAAAAGTTGATCTTGCTCCAAACGCCCAGAGGGAGTTCAAGCGACCAGAAGCTGCTGCGTCATCCAAATCTAGAGTTGAAATTGATCATATTAACAGCCAAGTCAGCAAGGTTCAAATGATCGAAAAGATTTCTAGGCGATCGGATAAGTGCCACATCAACATTGATAGGCCTCTATCTCCTGTTTCAAAATATAATACACGAAAAAACTCAATTGCATCATTGTGATCCTATTTACGTTACTCGCAAATGCTTCCCAAGTTCAATCGGAAACTACATTTGTCAAATTTCTTTTTCTTGTTGCCTAACATTGTGTTTTCTTTTACTTGATCTATTAACTTGTTACTTGTAAAAGATTTCTCTCCACCTCTAAAAGTTGTCTAGAAAGGAGATTTTTTAAAGGGAATTCAAAAGTGATCCATCTAACGGATCATACATCGTGGACATAAAAATCCTAAAGGAAAGTTGAACCACGTTAAATACATGTGTTTGGGTGTGGTATTGCTTTTGTTCTATTTCATTGTGTCAAATTATTTAATCAAATTGACTTAGTGTTTATTCCATTTCATATTGACTTAGTATTTATTTCATTGCAAATTTACTTAGTGTTAATTCAGTTGCAAATTATCAAACTCGCTATTCATCTCACCCTCTAACGTGCTTGTAATTATACACTTTTTGTCAAATATCTAGTCGACCTTAATCTATTAGGACTTCACCACTATCTAGCATCTCGTCAATCTTTACCTGCTAAAATTTTCTTTCTCTTGTCTAATATATAGTTTTCTATGACTTGTTAAGACTTTTCTACTGTCAAATATCCGATCCTCTTTTACTTGTTTGGATTTTCCTTATTATCCAGTGTACTATCAACCTTAATCCACTTAGATTTCACGTCTCATGTCAAGTGGTCAATTCTTCATGATCCATTTGGACTTTTGATGTGCATAAATTATGTATGTTTCTAGGCATTATTTGTTGCACATTTACTTGCATTTCATGAACATGATTTACTCTATCGCTCTCTATTTCATTGTTATGTGATTGCTTTCACTACTTTGGTTCGAAGATCTATTTTTTTCGTATTTTGATTGATAGGATGTAATTTGGAGCAAAAATAGAGCAAAATAGACATTGGAGTAACCTTGGATTAGGTTCAGCTAAGCATGACTGTGTGCCTTCTTCAGCCAGAGCACGACCGTGCCTCCCAGGCACGACCGTGCCAACCAGGCACGGTCGTGTTCAGTCAGCCGACTTCTTCAGCAGCAATCACGGTATGACCATGCCTTCTAGGCACAACTGTATCTTTTCATCAACTTCTCTAAGTTTTCCAGTAAGATACAAGGTCCGGACGTGGTCCAAGACACGGTTGTGTCTTTTCAGCCGAGTATCAAAAAATTCCAACAAAGACCACGGATTACTAGGGAGGTTCACGGTGGCCGTTCCCTTGTAGCACGACCGTGCCAACTCCAATCAAAGATTTTAGCAAATTTCAACAACTTTCACGGCCCGGACATGCCTCCAAGGTACGATTGTGCATTTCTCCAGCAGGAAAACCAAATCACCACACGGCTTGGCTGAGCCCATGAGACACGACCGTGCCTTGTTTCACAACAATTGCCATGGCACAACCGTGTCGCGTCACATAAAGCCTGTGTGAGTGACATATAAAAGGGCTTAAGATCCCCTTTTGAAGGGGAGAAGGGTTTTCCCTCGAGGGAAGCCACAAGGTCCAAATTGGAAGCAAATTTTGACAATCCGTCCACCTCCGGAGCTTGGATTTCATCCAAAGACATCGACATCATCTCGTTAAACATTTCTTCCTCTCTATTCTCAGTTTTGATTGTAAGAATATTTCTTCTCTTGTCTTTGGATTGTAATTCCCTTGCTATAAAGTAGATCCTCCGAATTATAAGATGTAGAAAGTAGTTTTGATGTGATGTTGATATGTAAATTATAGATTTGCCAATTTTCTCGTCTAATGATATGTTTATGACTTGTTCCATGCGTGTGATATCTTGTTTATATTTGATTTAATGTGTGTGTGATGAATGCATATGGATATGAAGGGTTGGTCACTATGTAGAGGAGGTACTCTGGATTTTATTATCAGTGGGCCCTTAGTGACAGAGGGTATCCCTTTAACCAGACTTTTCAGAGTTATCATCTTGAAATCAGGATCAATTCTCCATAAGAGATTAGCTAATTAGAGTTTAATGAGTTTTCACCAATTCAATGTTAGGAAGTGACTTATGTAATCTTGACTATATAACCAGGGGCCCCTCATGTGATAGGAGGTATCCTTTAATCATACTTTCTATGTTATCTCTTATACTTAATAGCATTGAAAAAAATGGTGTAAATACTTCAGTGTAGCTTTTACGAGTTTATACCGGTAATTTGGTTAGAATCCCTACCAGAATATAAACATGGAGGGTAAGAGGATGAACAATTCATAGTACATCAACTAGCATCATAATGAAATCAAAATCTTAGGATCACCTTCCCAACTCAATTCCTCCCTCTGTGATTATTTTGCTCTCATTGGATTTTTTTCTCTCCTAAACTCTTGTTCTAAAGCTTTCACATGACATTCGATTGTTTAGATAACTTGCAGAGTTTGTTAATGCTTAATCAACAGTCCCTGTGTATCGATATTTTTATTACTTGACGACTTAATTGTGCACTTATAATTTTGACAACAAGTTTTTGACGTTGTTGCCTGAGATTATTTTTGATTGACATTAGTTGATAAACAATTTAGTTACTTTAGATATATTTTTTTTGTTAATAAATTTATGCATTTACTTGTCTTGTGAATAATTTTGCATTTCAATTTACTTTCTTATAAATTATGTATTTTTTTCTTTGAAATAACTCTGTTTTGAACTCTGTTTTGAAGGAGATTTGGATTTGCTTTTTTGCATGCGAAGGTCTAACATTGTAGAAAATCTTTTACATATTGATTCCGAGATTGACAGAATATGAAGCATATTCCATCATGGTAAACAAGCTTATAAAAGATTATACTGCTCCCTATTTGGAAGGGGATTTGATCCTATTGTACCTCCACCGATTTATGTTCAAAATTTCATACTTGATCCAACATTTATTTTCAAGATTCATGAAGATCAATTTGGAGGGCAAGCTCTGAAAATCCGTATCAATATCTTGTGGAATTCTACAGATATTGCAATACATTGAAATATGACGAGGTTCCGAAAGATACCATTTGACTATTAACATTTCCCTTTAGCCTCAGAGATTCGGTCATAACTTGGTTAAATACTTTCCTGCCTAGAAGCATCAGGACATGAGATGAATTAGAACAATGATTTCTGAACAAGTATTTTTCACCAAGAAAAATAGTCTATCTAAGGAATCAAATCATGAGCTTCAAGCAAAAAGATAGAGTGTCGTTATGCAAAGCATGAGGAAGATTTCTAAACTTGTTGCAACAATATCCACGTCATGGTCTGAAAAAGTAGTTGATTATTCACATATTTTACATTGCAATTTCTTTCTTCAACAAACTCAGTTTGATTCGATTGCAGGAGGCTCTATGATGAATAAGAGTTTGAATGAAACATATGATTTGCTTGATCGGGTGGTAACAAACCTTCATGAATGGTCAGGAGAAAATTTTATGACTCCCTCACTAAAATTCTCTGAAGTGCAAAGTTTGGAAAAAAGATTAAACATCAAAGAGGACCTATATCTGACAAATAATAATGTTGAGAACCTTAGAAAAAGTGTCATTTAGTCTTAGCATGAAATATTCGAGCAAATTGATGACGAATGAACTATTTCAACCAAAACAAATTTTGATAAAGATTATGTTGAAATTGTTTGGAGAAGTGACGGTGATCTTGAAAAAGTACTTCAAATATTAGAGGATCCCTTGAAGGCAAACTTGATTCATGGAAAGTCAGAAACTCGAGATGATGAGTTTAGAGATTATAAGCAAAATATGGAAGAAGTTCCTTACCTATCACAAGAGTATGAGCAAATTAAGACACTTGGACGATGCCCATTTGAATTCGAAGTCACGTTACCTCAAGTAGAACTTAAATCTTTTCATTCTAATCTCATATATGAATTTCTGGGATCAAAATTTATATTTTCAGTGATTGTCAATGCAAGTTTGAACGAATATGAGACTAAAAGGTTGCTCAAAGAGCTAAGCTTACGTAGAAAGATAATCGGATATACCATCGATGACATTAAAGGAATTAGTCTTTCTCTGTGCATGCATAGAATTCTGCTTGAAGATGATCATAAATGTTCAGTTGAACATTAGAGAAGACTAAATCCTAACATGAAAGAAGTGGTTAGAAAAGAAGTGTTGATGCTACTAGATGTAGGAATTATTTACCCTATCTTTGATAGTGAATGGGTAAGCCCTGTGCATGTGGTTCCAAAAAAAAAGGAGGGATGACTGTAGTTGAAAACGAGAACAATAAATTGATTCATACTCGAACAGTTATCGGATGACGTATGTGCATTGACTATAGAAAGTTAAACAAAGAGACTAGGAAATATCATTTTTCTCTTCCCTTCATTGATTAAATTCTTAAAAGGCTGGCTAAGCATACATATTTTTGCTATCTAGATGAGTATTTCAGATTTTTTTCAAATTCTAATACATCCTCATGATCAAGAGAAGATCATTTTTATATACACGTATGAAATCTTTGCTTACAAAAGAATGTCTTTTGGTCTTTGTAATGCTCTCGTTACTTTTCAATGTTATACGATGATTATCTTTTCATATTTGATTGAAGACATAATAAAAGTTTTTATTGATTATTTTTGTGTGTATGAAACTGACTTCGACATGTGCTTATCTAATTTCTCTAGAGTTTTACAGAGATGTGAGGAAGTTAATTTGATCATAAATTGAGAGAAATGCCATTTCAGGGTTAAAGAATGAATTATTCTGGGTCATAAGATTTCTGAACGGGGAATTAAAGTTGATAAGGCAAAAGTAGAAGTAATTGAGAAACTTCCTCCACCAATAAATATGAAGGGGTAAGTAATTTCTTTGGACATGCGAGATTCTACAAACGCTTCATAAAAGATTTTCAAACATTTGATTAATTTATTGCTAAAAGATGTTGAATTCTATTTTGATAAAAATTATCTAGAAGTTTTTGGCAGGATAAAAAAAAGCTTTGGTAATCAATTCTATAATGCAATCACTGAATTGGAAGCTCCCATTCGAAATCATGTGTGATGCAGTGTTGAGACAAAGAAATGACAAGAATGTATATGTCATATATTATGCTAGTAAAATTTTAGACGACGTCTAGATCAACTATGCTACTATAGAAAAAGAATTATTAGCAGTTGTCTTTGCATTTGATAAGTTCAGATCATATCTGGCGGGATCAAAATGATAGTTTACATAAATCACACAACCATTCTATATTTACTTAGCAAGGAAGATGCAAAATCACGACTTATCAGATGAATATTACTACTTCAGGAATTGAATTTAGAAATCAGAGATAAAAAAGGAGCAGAAAATATTATGGTGGACCAGTTATCCAGAATGTATCAAGTAGATAACCATTTGCCCATTGATGATTTTTTTTCCAAATGAACATCTTTTATTCGTCACTAGCCTGAATGTTTTACGGTATATAGATTTTGTGAATTATCTTGCTTGTAGAATTCTCCCACTAAATCTCATCTCTCAACAAAGAATGAAATTCTTGATGTCAAGTATTATGTATGGGATGAATCCTTATTTTACAAGAAATGTGGTGATATAATCTATCGAAGATGTATACCTGAGGATGAAACTAAGTAAATTTTGCATCATTGTCACTCATCATCTTATGGGGGACATCCCGGAATTGTAAAGACAGTAACTAAGATTTTACAAGCTGGGTTCTTTTGGCCTCATTTGTTTAAAGATGCACGGGAATATGTGTTATCTTGTGATCACTGCTAGAAAATAGACAATATTTCTAAATGACATGAGATACTTTTGAACTTTATCCTTGAAGTTGAGCTCTTCAATATTTAGGGAGTTGATTTTATGGGGTTGTTTCTTTCATCGAGTGATAATAATTATATCTTGGTTGTTGTGGATTATGCGTCTAAATGGGTAGAAGCTATTGCTTCTCCCACTTGTGATGCCAAAATCGTCATTAAAATGTTCAAGAATATAATCTTTCTCAAATTTGGAGTTCTTAGAGCAGTTATCAGTGATGAAGAATCTCACTTCATTGAAAAATAATTTGAGAATCTACTTAAGAAATACGGGGTAAGTCATAAAATTATAACGTTATATCATCCGCAGACAAGTGTGCAAGTAGAGATTTCAAATAAAAAGATCAAAGGTATATTGGAAAAGACAGTATCTATAGCTAGAAAAGACTAGTCTCTGCATTTGGATGATGCCCTATGAGCCTATCGTACTGCTTATAAGACTCCAATTGGAATGATACCATTTTGTTTGGTTTATAGAAAGTCTTATCATCTTATAATGGAATTGGAGCATAAGCCTATTGGGCAATTCAACGACTCAACTTTGATTTGAAATCAGTCGGAGAAAAAAGAAACTTCAACTTAATAAATTAGATGAACTAAGAATGAATGCTTACGAGCAAGTTAAGTCTTACAAGGAAAGAACAAAAAATTGGCATGATAAACACATCGTGCGAAGAGAATTTCATGAAGGAGACTTTGTGTTGCTTTTCAATTCATGACTATGACTTTTTCTTGAAAAGTTAAAATCACGATGGATAGGATCTTTCAGAGTTTAAAAGGTATATCTATATGGAGCGGTTGACATTTGGAGCAAGAAATTAGGATCCTGTAAAGTGAATGTGTAGAGATTGAAAAGATAGTTCTTGGGAATGTTTGATGAAGAGGAAGAAAAATGATATTTCTCTGGACCTTGTCCTCCAGACTGAGTCAAGACAGGGGTCGAGCTCGTGATCTTGAACGAACGCTTCTTGGGAGACAACCCAAAGATTTATTTTTGTATTTTTAGTTGTTGTTTAAAATATCTTCTCTTTGATCTTTATTTGAGTCTTATTTGTACATTTTTCAGGGTAGCAATCCTACACGAGCTGGTCGTGGTACTTATCACGGGCATGGAGGAAATTAAAGAAGAATTGAAGGTAGGTCGTGCCCATGAGGCACGGTCGTGCCTCAATGGCACCTAGGGGCAAATTGAACCACGACATGATCGTGTCTTTTTGACAAGACCGTGCCTCCCTAGAAGCATCCTCTAGATTGATCCACGGCAAGACCTTGTCCTCATGTTAAGCAGCTTCCAGGACGTCTAGGCATGGCCGTGCCTTTGTTGAAGAGAACTCCAAATTAGGCCACAACATGGTCGTGTCTTTTTGAAACGACCGTGTCATAAAAAAAAATCATCAAGTCCAGGCCATTTTGACATGTCCGTGGGAAAACAACATTTGCTGTTCGAATGTGCAATGGGGTGGCCATGTCAAAAGACACGACCGTGTCACGCAACATTTAGGTGTTAAAAACCTAAAGTACGGCCTGTGTCTCACTCTCACACGACCGTGCCGCCTCTCACATCTCCCTTCTTCCTTCTTCAACTCTTTTCATAGATCTCTCTTCTAAGGCAAGATCTAAGCTTATTTCTTCTTCACCTCTTCTCAAATCTCTCCAAGAAAGAGTCTTCTTTTTCATATCCCAACCTCCTTCTTCAAGTTTTCTCTCAAGAACTCCCCTCTCAAAGATTCTATGAAGATCTCTTCATAATATTGATTCAAATTGGATCCAAGATCTTCCCCCTTTCTTGATTTCTACCAAGATCTTGAGATCTCTCTTCCATTGCTTTCTCTTCCTCCACAACTAACTAATCATCCCTCTTTGACTTGTGACATTCCAAAATATTGAAGCGATTTCGTAGAAGTAGTGGATCTAGCTAGGGAAACGATCCCAGCAAGGAAAGGGAAACAATACCAGCAAAGGAAAGGGAAAGGCCACCGATAAAGGGAAATGTCGTGCACGCGATGAAGGTAATGAAAATTCTTATGAAATAATATTTTAAAATAATGATCAAAAAGCTAGATTTGATATTTTTTTAATCAAAAATTATATGTATCCGTTATCTAGACAATTACACAATGAAAATCTTAGAGATTAGGAATGATGTAGATTGGATGATTAGTAATATAGTGTTATATTTGAGAGATGTTCTAAGATAATCACCTTATGAATTATATTATTTATTGGATAAATAAAGATTCACTATTTGAGTGTACATTCTTAATGTATATGATTGAATCTTAAATTCATTTACTGAATATCCATAATACGATTCATAACATGAGAGAACTTGTAATTGGATCATAACTAGTGAACATCTTTACATGTGTAATCATGAATATATTGAAATCTTTCCTAGTCTATAAATTGATGAGTTCGGATATTATCAATTCTGAGAGACTAGTATGTGTGAAATTTCTTGATTTATCCAAACAGTTATTCTTCAATGGCTGGAGACATTGGGATGTTGAGAGTTAAATGCTGATGCTAGTTATGGGTAACTATTTTATTGGAGTGACATGTCATGATTTTATATGGTTCTTACATATATGAATATGTTAATAAGGATTTCATTATAGCTTAAGTGGGAGTTTCATTCGACTTGAGGTATTCAAGTCATCTTGGTCATAGAGATTTATATTTTGACATCTTAAGCATACATCTCCTTAGAGGTGTGAACCCGAGATGATTGGGTATAAGTTGAAGTGCTCGAAGGTATTTGAATAACTCACAGAGGATTCACCTCTTCTTGTATAAGGAGACGTATACCCTATGATCACTCTTCAGGATTATTACTGGAAGTCTTTTGGTCAAACCATTACATGACAAGAGTACGATATTCTTGGTCATATATTTGAATAATTTGAATTCATAAGACGAGAAAGTATAACTTGGGCTATGTGTGATATAATCAGCATAGTAGAGATTGACACATATACCATGTCCTGAATCAAGTGAGTGTAATACGAGTGAAAGGAACGAAACACGACTAATTATAACTGCTAAAGGGTTTAGAAGTGATTCTGGAATCAACCGTGATTTTTTGATTAATTAGATATCATGATGTACAACTAGGTGCTACTTATGATCGATCCATAATTAATAGTTAATTATGGACGACCAACATAAATCGTGAAACTACTGGATCACATGTATTACAAGTATATTCGAAAGACTTAAAACGAGTTTGAGAATTGAATTCTCAGAATGAGAGACAATAAGTCTGGTTGGATCAGACAAAGAACAAATATGAAAATATATTTGTCGGAATGGAAGGGCGGATGAACCATATATTTTAAAGACGAATTGGACCCGCTTGAATTTAATTATAAACCAAATTGATTTAATTTTTATTAAAAGAGGTTTGATTATTGAATCAAGTGGTTTCGTTATTGAACAAAATGATTTGATTTTAAGCCAACATGGTTTGGTCTTGAACCAAACCACGACTTAATAGTAGCGGATTTGATTGCTATTGGGCTTCGGGTTTGAGAGATAATTTGTTCCTCAAGTCATTGTTAGGAGGTGTATAAATATCCCTTCATGAGAAAAGAAACATTGCTCTTGGATTAGAAACCAAAATGTTAGGTTTTTGATCCCCCACCTCTCCTCCTCTTCTCTTGTCGCCAACCATAAGGAGAAGTTGTTCTCCTTGTGCCACCGCCCAAACACTACCGTCGGCCACCTCCACTTATCGACCACCTCCACCTGCTATAGCACTCCACTGGCCAATAGGACGCCGGAGGTGCTCCATCCGGCCACGACCTGCCTTGAAGGATGGGGCACGAGCATGTCTAGTTGACATGACCTTGGCCTGACTTCTTTTTGTGTGGGTGACACGGTTGTGTCTAGTTGACACGACCTTGGCTTGAATGTGAGGGATGATCGTATCTTATGAGACACAGTCGTATGCCTAATGTAGAATTCACACAGTCTTATTTTTTCAGGGCACGACTTATCTTCGATTTTTCTCCAAAAATTCTTCCACGTCCGTGACAAAGGTCACGGCCAGCTCGTGAATGTTATTAAACCTAAAATTAGACAAAGAAAAAAGGATTAAAACTATAGAATAAAAACAAAGACATAAATGAAAACCTAAGTGAAAACAAAGAAGAACTTGGGTTGCCTCCCAAGAAGCACTTATTTTAGGTCATTAGCTCGACCCCTTATTTAGTTCATCGAAATCTCGCCTGCGGTAGAGTAAGATATTTTAAAACCCTCTTACCAAGGGTTCTAAGCTTCTCTACAAATTGCTCTCCTTAAAACGCTCATCATGATATAGTCCATGTGAATTCTATGCAAAATTATTTCTGCCACCAACATGCTCGAAAGAGAATTGGTTAGTAACTTTAGACATAACAAGTAAAATCATACTTCCACCAATAACTAAAGTGAGTAAATCATCGAGCATGGTTTCAGATGATGGTGGTGTCACTAAAAGAGGTTATTCTTGGGACTTTGCCTCTACTGCATAAGTCCCTACACTATCAACTTCAACAAATTCAATTCCTATAATATCCATAGTTTCAAGTGGTTGTGTGACCAAAGGAAGTGATTCTTGGGTCATTGCTTCGATATCACAAGTCCCTACACTTCCGCTCACAACGTCATCATATGTAGGACATAATATGTTAACATCAAAATATGAATCTTCGAAATTTGCAGGTATATGAATTAGAGTAATACCCTCCCTTGTCAAAGTCTTAGTTTCATTCTCATCTTCATTATCTTGACTCATCCTAGCCTCCTCCCCAATTGAGAGTTGAATTGACATTTCAACACATAATGAGTCTATGTTAATGCACTTAGCATTCATTTGCTTGATGTCTTCGTGCATTTGATCTTGTGTGGCTTGGATGGTATTTGCCATTTTCAGTATTCTATCCATTTGGGACGAAGTTTGAACTTCCATATCATGTGCATAATTGTCTTGTCCTTGATTGTGGCAAAAAAAAAAAATTGGCTTCCTCACACCAGGGCCATGAGTGTGTGAATATGAAGAGATCATTTCATCGAACTTCTTGTTGAGATTATCCAATTGTGTTTCCAAATTGCGTAACCTAATGCAATTGTTGATTGTATGTCCTATTTCTTCACAAGCCTCACAATAATATTGTCCCATCCATTGAGTGTACTTGGGGAAGACAGCCCATTTTTCTTCATGTATTCTATGTGAACGATCAAATAGTCTTGGGCAATTATCGTTCATATGACCTGTTGCACCACAAGTTTCATAAAAGATATTAATAGAATTCAAAACATTAATTTTGTCAAACCTTTGAATTAAAACATCCAACTTTACTTTCAAGGAGAACATGTCCATTTAAAAGATTATAGTCAAAACGTGATAGACATGTAGTAGTAAAAATTCAAAAAGAAAGAAAAATGCAGAAAAAAAGTTCTAGATTAACTAAATTGCTAGTCTACTAATGTTAATCGAAAATAGTCCACTACAAGAACGCCAAAAACTTGTTACACTCCCACAAGTGCATGGTTACATCGTCAATAATATAAAAGATTATTGTATCTATAGGGACTGTTGATTAAGCACTAGTGATTTTGCAAATTAAGTTATCTAGATAATCAAAGTTTAGAAGCTTGTGAGCTAGCGAGAGAGTGTGAGAAAGAGCTTGAGAGAGAGAAATAAAGTAAGAGAGAGAGAAAGTAAGAGAGAGGGAGAGAGTCTTGAGAGAGGGGATGAGAGAGAAGGTTGAGAAGTTGGCAATGGAGAGAATGGTTCTAGGGTTTCAGCTTCATTATGATGCTAGTTAATGTCCCAAATGTATATTCATCTCCTTATTTTACATGCTTACATTCTTGTAGGAATTCTAATAGATTTGCAGAATGGAATACCATTACAATGTCCTAGCAAGGAATAACCCCTATGTCAAGGTATTTTGACTCAAAGAAGTGGGTAAGTATCGATACCCTTTGTCACTAAGGGTATGTAAGTCCGGTTGAATGAGTGACATTTGTCACTAAGGATCCCTCGGTTATCCAGCCTTGTAGGAACCTCAACATAAGGCAAATCCCTTACTTCTACATGCATTACTCACACACACATTTATTCAAATATGTAGTAGACACAATACACATAGAATAAGACATAAACACTTCATTAAACAAGAAAATGACATATACATAGTTCATACATCAATCACA
>JBBUKS010000021.1:6776776-6796385 GCA_038050645.1 Hedychium gardnerianum
AACCCAACAAGAGGAATATATATATATATGTGTGTGTGTGTGTGTGTGTGTAAAAGATATATATATATATATATATATATATTGATATATATATAAAAAAGTTATATATAGATATTTTAAATATATATTCAGATATATATATATATATACTTGAAGAAGAATAGAGACATTTATTGAATTATATTATTTTCTTTCTCCTTACTCTCCTCCTCTCTTTGGCCGACTACACCCCAAAAGGGTTCTTCCCTTTTTGTTGCCAAAATCACAAGGAAGAAGACTCTTCTTCCTTTGTGCTTCCTTCTCTTAGATCGCTTCTCCTCCGCGCTTGGCTAGTACCGATCTGAGGCAAGACTTGTTGCTCAAGGAGTTGTCTTGAAGGGCTTGGCGTGGATACGAATAGATGTGAGATTCGACAACGTCGCTCTAGTTGTTGCCCTTTTCTTTACGCATAATCTATAATGTATACCTAGAGTAAATGTTATTCTTAAAAGTTTTATTTTATTGATCATGTCTGCATGAGATGTATTCTTATATGTGTGTGGTGTGTGTGATGTAATAATTAGTTTTTTTGTTATTACTGTTTAGTGTCTTTCATTGTGCATGTTTAGCGAAACGTGTTAAGCACACACCGCATCAGGCTTTCCAACAAACTTTCCCTTGCCTAACCTCATTTAGGACTTTCCCTTGTCTAACCTCACTTAGGACTTCTGCTTATCTAACTTCAGCTAGGACTTTTTCTTGTCTAACAGGATTTTCTATTGCCTAAATTAAATTAGGACTTCCTCTTGTCTAACCATCAATTAGGACTTTCCAAGTCAAGTATTTAGTCGTTCTTGGACCTACTTGACTTCTCTCTCACATATTGTCAAACATTGAAACTCAAGCTCGAGCTAACCTGAGCTTAGTCAACTTAGTTAAACTTGACCCGAGGATGATTGCACCAACAAAGATTCATCAACACTTTCACTCCTAAAGTAGTGATTTCATAGTGTGGGGTAAAAGATTATTAAAAGTCAACATCATGACAGCAATTTGTTCTCTAGACTTCTAAAAAATTTCACATCCATCATTATCAAAGATTAGCTTGTAAGCTCTTCTCATCATCTGCCCAGTACTCAAAAGATTCTAGAAAATATTAAGAGAATAGCACACATCATGAATAAACTTTTTGTTTCCTCCACTTGTATAAACTACAATAACTAATTTTCCTTCAATCCTTGCTTACTTTCCATCACCAAGTTCAACATAAGAAGAGTAATATTTATCCAGCTCTTCAAATGCTAACTAATTTCTAATTAAATTATTGTTGCAACCACTATTAAAATATCATATTTCTCTAGATTGCTCATCATCTATATTAGTAAAGAATAGTTTATTTTTATCATATTCTGCTGAAAAAATTAACTATCCTTTTTTCTTTTATGATTTTCTCGCTTTTCTTTATACCAACAATCGTTATCAGAATGATTAAGAATTTTGCATCTAGTGCATTTAAAATAACAATCCTTAGACTCTTGACTAACTTTCTTACAAATGAAATAGTAAAAATTTGTGTTACCAGACTTTTGTTGCCATGAAGAGTCTCTTCCTTCTTTTCCTTTGCCTCTACCTTGAAAATATCTTCCACGATTTTTGCTACCAATCTGTTCCCTATACCTTTTTGTTTTGATTTTGAATTTGTGGAGTTGTTCTCCTTTGCTTGAAAAGCATGTTCCATAGGTTGATTGTTGTATTTGCTTACTTTTTTCTCATGTCCTTCTAAAGATCCCATAAGTTCATATTGTGTAAACTTTGTGAGATCTTTTGTTTTCACAATAATAGAAACTATATGCTCAAATTTCCGAAGAAGTTTTCTTAAAATTTTCTCAACAACTTTCTTTTCAAGAATAACTTCTCTACAACTCTTGATTTGATTGGCAATCTCAAGAGAAAAAAAACTTTAACAAGTTCTCCATTTATCAACAAATTATCAAATTCACTCCATGAGCTTTGGTGAAGATCACTTTTTCTAACCCTTGAAACTATAGTTTCAGAGTTTCCCAAGCATCTTTGGCCTTTTTGATGCCAAAAGTTATGGAATAAATAGTTTTGCTTATCCCTTGTTGGATGATCCTAAGGCTGTAGTATTTTACTCCACATTCTCCTTATATTTCTTCTCTTTTTCTTTTGTCCAAGAAGAGGAACTTTGTTGATCTTAGATCTCTTGTAACCTTCTTCAACCATGTCTCATAAATAATTAATATTGTGAAAGAAAGATGGTCTCCATTTGAGAATTTCGGTGATCCTAATGCTCTCCATTGAAAACTTGAATCTGATTTGCCGTGTAAGAGAAAATAAAGTTTGGATTTGATAGAGACATCTTTTTTTTATAATAGCTCCGATATCAAATTTGTTGGAGATAATAGAAAAGAGAAAGACAATTTTGAGAAGATTCAAATTTATTTTTTTAACTTTCGATCTTTTTCATTAATTTATAGAAGAATACTTCAGAATTACATTAATTGCATGGAAAATATAAATTGCAGTTAAATTTTAATAAGCCTAGAAAATAAACTTTAACTAGAAAACATAAACATAATTAATATTTCATGCTAATGAATTACAAATTACCATTTAACAGAAAGACTCGTGCTGCAATCAAAGATAGCTGACTTACAAATTGATACTGAGGGGAAGGATAAATCTTGCGTTAACTCAGCAAACCTGACTTGTGGCAACAGCTGGTTGTTAATAGTTTAGCCTCGCCATACATTTGTTTATTTATACTAACCGAAATACTAAAGAACACTTGTACTGCTATTTCAAAACTCATTCCTAGAATTAACTAGTTATCATGCACCGGCATCATTCCTAAACCACTTCTTTATATGCTAGGAACAGTCAGAACAGTAACTGCAGAGGATCATTTTTCATTCATCACCAGTAGACCTCATTCCTCCCTGAAATGAATTCCATAAATCGCTTTCGGTGGCTCTAGCAAGAGCAAAGGTAGTTGAAACTGGAACAAGGCATAGCCCTCGGCTAGTAAGGTCTTCCTGCATACACACAGAACAACAACACAATTCATGAAGCATAAAATTTTCAAGGCAATTTCTGCAAGAACTAAGTTTTTCATGCCTTACATTATTTTTTGGGATGTGACGGCAATTCCTTGAGTTTGGAGCACTCAAAACCTGAGATTTTAGATTTGATTAGAAGCTGGAAGTAAAAGTTTACATCAGCCTGATGATTTGATAGACAAACTATAACTCACCCGGACTTGATCGTGAAGGAACTTTATGTAATCGATTGCCTCATGAAGCACTGATGCGGTATCAGTCTGTAAAAGCTAATTTAGCCTAATTAATCACTCGAAGAGAGGAAATGGATCTCAAAAAATAAAAAAATCTGGAACTGCATTAAGCACCACAACAAGAGATTAAATTATGCTTCACCTTTCCGAAAGGTGAGACCAATTGCTGAAGCGCCGTGATTCGGTCACCCAGCTTCTCTTTCCTAACCTATAAAAATCACAAGGATACATATATATATAGACTTATATATCTTGCCAATATTCCATTCATTTATGGCAGTAAATCTGTAATTAATTACCTTGAATGTTGGCATCGATGATGGTGTCTCAATTCTAGGCTTCTTGAATGCTGGTTCAGTCTCACCACTAACTTTTGCCACTGAAGCCATGCACCTGCTGGTGTCAACTGGCTGCAGCTGCTGCAGTTCCCCGTCAACCTCAGGCAATATGAAGCCTTCTTGGAGTAAAATTTGATTAGAACCATCCCATTTCACAGTGCTTCGGTCAGTTTCGAATTGTGAAACTTGCTGAGCTTGAAAACTGGGATTAGTATCCCCTTGTTCCAAGTCATGGAGGGAAGTCTCACTACAGCCACTGAAAAATGAATGAATTAAATTCATATTTAAAGCTGACTAAACCTTTCATCCAATGGAATAAAACATGCTAGAGCACCCACTAAAGTGCAGGTATGGAGTAATCCAATGCAGGTATGGAGAAGTCGAATGCAGCAAGCATGGAGTCGGAGAGAGGGGCTTCGTCGGAAGTGTCAATGGCAGCTGAGTTCCAGAAGCATCCATTGGCATTGTTAGAATTGGTGTGTTGCGCCGAGCACGAAACCGGCGCGGAGATCATGAAGCCCTCGATACTGCAGTTGGACCACCAGCTACCCACGCCGTTGCTAGCGATGAGTTCCTCGGCCATGGCCTTCGCCAGTTAGACTGCAAGACTTTGATTGATATGAATGTGGCAATCTTTTGCGTCCTATATATAAATAGAATCGTCTATGGATATGGATTATTGAATAAAGTAAAGAATTCCTGTCGCCTAATTAATGCTAAGTTAACCTATATTGTGACTGGTGTACTTAACAAGCAATTATTATGAGAATTTAAGAACTGGAACCATGGAGCAAGTAACCAAATATGATAAGACCCAGTTTGGTCGATTGAAATCATAAATTTGCTCGCTCTTTTAATTTGTATTGTTTAGCATCAACGACTGCACTTTCAGCGCCATCGTGTCGGGTCTATCATTATTGTATACGAATCAAACAAGATTTTGTATTAGTGGTTTGAGTGGACAATAATGTGAAAAATGTGAGGAAGTAGTGAAGCAGCGGAGAAGGGGATGTCATCGCGAAGACCATGGCGTATACGAAGTCCAAACTGGACCCACCTGGTTGGCTCGAGAAATTGGCTATTAACACAAAGTCAACGACCGAGAGCGACGCATTCCAAATCCGGTGCCGTCTGACGCCGATATCTATGCGGACAAAAGAATTTGACTTATTTTCCGGCCTCATTTTTACTTATTTTGACTCTTTCTGTCGGTGCCAACAACAACCAAAACCATCTCCAGACAAATGGTCTGGGCAATACACGTCAGTCATCATTTCTAGATCATTGTGTTTTTTTTTAAATTCCCTTTCAAACTTCTTCCAAACAAGTCTGGAAATATTTTTAAAAAAATTAGTTTAATTAATCATTAATCCAGTTGTTAAATTATTCTAGAGAAGGTAGAATTTATTTCAGGATACTAAGTTGTCTCCTTTCAATTTAGACTAACATTGAAGGTTAACCGTGTATCACAAATTATATATTAGGGTTACTCCTGAATTTATTTACTTGGAGGAAGAGAGAAGAAGGTTAAACAATTAAATGGGAATCTGAGTTTTGTTTACTACCAAGGTAGAAATAAGAATAAAAATGAGCGGACTAAAAACTAGTTCACTTTCTCTATTTGGTAGGGCTAGCAATATAAAAGTACTACCTAATTAAAAGTGACTTGAATAAGGGTCACATAAATTAAATACTTGGCATTAAAAAATCTAACCTGTGTTAGTAATAAAGAGTTCTAACATGTTGTGAAAGAATAGATATTAGGCATATGTGTGGAAGTTCAGACAGCTTGTGAAAGATTAGATATTTGGCAAGTGCGGAAGTTCTAAAATAGTACTTTGGATATATGTTGAAGTCTCAAAGGATTGAGATCAGGCAGGTGTGGAAGTTTTGGTAATGAGATTTGGCAAATGAAAGTTCTTATGGTGAGACTGGGTAAGGGGAAAGTTTTGTTAATGACGCTAGACAAGTAAAAGTCCTAGCAATGAGGTGGAGTGAGAGAAAGATCAAATTGGTCAAGATTGGTCAGATATTAGATAATGAATAAATTCTACAAAAGGTGAAATTCATCACCCTAACGCCCCCCTCCCCCGACTGCCCCACACCATTGGGAGGGAGTAAATCAATAAACTGAAGCAAGCCACCATGTGAGAGGGTATTTCCATCGGATTCGTCGGGAAAATAATTGACTCTTGTTCAATTCTATAAACCTACCATGTGGTAACTAACTCAATTATACCTTGGGGCAGTGAGTGGCAAAGAGTTTTTAGGCACGGAAAGTTCTTGTAGATTGTGGTTAATTCAATATTAGAAAGGGAGTCCTAGTAAATCAAGGTTGATATGTACCAGACAAGTGAGGAAGTCTAAGAGACATGAGATTTGTTAGCATGATTCTGACTGGACCTTGGTGTGGTTGAGTAGTTGAATGATGAATATAGTTTGATCAGTTAGTGAATCCAAAATCATAAAGTTGTGATTTAGACCGATTTAGAGTTTGAACAATCTACTAATCAAGTAACTGACTCAAACTAAAATGCCAACAAATAAAATATTTTTGTTCGAGGGGCCAATCAATTTAGCCGTTGATGAGTGTTATTTATGCATGTTTTTTAATACTATTTTGCATGTGTTTTGTGTCATTGCAAAAGCATATTTTGCATACATACATCTTCTCTTTATCATTTTTTCTACTTTTAGTTCGGAGAACTGCTCCTTGTGCTTTTGATTGATAGGACGTGATTGTGGAGCAAAAATAAAGTAAAAATCCATAAAAAGGGAAGCTATAGCGAGGAACACACTCTGGTCATATCCCATGACATGGGCGTGTTTCCTCGGACATATTCAGACTCGAAAAAGAGTGAAAAGGAGGTTGCAGCGCCTGCCACATCCATGGTCCCTGACACGACCATGTCATTCTCAACAAAAATCTCCCATTTCTAACAAATTTGGCTAACATGATTGTGCCCCTTGGCACGACCATGTTAATCTGACCCAAGCAATACAACAAATTTTGAACGGACATAACATTTAGCTCGGTTCGAGCCACGGAGCCCACGACCTATCAAATTGAAAATAATTTCAAGATCTACAAGTTTAGTTTAGGGTGAAACTCAAGAAAATCAAGTATAAGGGTCGAAAATCGCATTTTGGCGGAGACCCCGAAAATCTAATAGATTGAACCTGCTTGGGAGGCTATAAATAGAATGAAGGGTCATTTTGGAGAGGCATCTTGTACTAGGGGCTCCGCCCCCTTCCTGGGAAAGGGATTTTCTCCCTTTGGGAAAATCCTAGAGTCACCATCCAAGGATCCGCGTCTATCCGTCCACCATTTGAGCATGGAATCCATTCGAAGAGGTCGTCATTGCATTGATAAACATTCTTCTCCTCTCAATTCTTGTTTTGGGTAGTAGATTACCTCATTTCATGTCTGTTGGGTGTATTTCTCTTTCCATGGAGTAAATATCTAAATTCTAGGAGTAGGGAGTAGCTATGATGTGATTGTTGATGCAAGAACTAAGTGTTTGTTTACTTTGTCTATTGAATAACATGTTTACTGCTTGTTCCTTCTTAATTGTGTGTTCTTGAATATAATTGGATAAGGAGGATTGATCACCATGTAGAGGAGATGCTCTAGATTGTATGACCGTGAGGCCTCATGTGATAAGCATACTTTTTAGAGTCATCACCTTGAAAAGGGGCTAATTCGTTGCAAGGGATTAACTAATTAGAGGTTAATGAGTTTGTACTAATTTGATGTTAGGAAGTAGAGTGAGAAATCTAGATTGTATGACCGTAGGGCCTCATGTGACAGGGGTAACTGATGTGTGTAAATTATGCATGATTCTAAGCATTGTTTGACATATATTCTCTTGATTTTCATGAGCATGATTTGCATTTGCATACCCTATTTCTACTTGATTTCATTGTTGTACTCTTTTGGTTCGGAGATTTTCTCTTTACTTGGTTTGATTGACATGATGCATTTCTAGAGAAAAAATGGAGTATAATCGATATTAGAGCGAGAGTTGGAAGCAAGGAACACTCACTGGCCGCATCCCATGACACAGGCGAGTTTCTACGGGCGAAATTGATCGAAAAAGAAAGGAGAAACAAAGATTCCAGCATTCAACTTTGGCTAGCGTGCCTCGTCTAAAGATTACTAGCCTCCGACAGAAGCTAACATGGCGTGGCTGTGCCTAAGAGGCATGACCGTGCCTAAGATGTACGACCATGCCTCTTCCTGAACAACAAGCATATTCTTACATGGTTTGGTAGTGTCAAAATGGCACAGCTGTGCATCGGCCAAAAATTCTGGCTGAGGTACACAACGCGGTCGTGACTTTTTAAACATGGTCGTGTCACATCCTGGGCAAGGGTCGTGTGGGGTTTTTTTGGGAGAGCTAAAAAAGGCCCAAAAATTCCCCTAATTGAGGGAGGAGGGTTCACCCCATTAAAGGGAACCCTAGAGCATCCATTTCTTGAGCCGTCTTGATGATCCGTTCTCTATCCAACCAAGAAATTCATCGGAAGAGGTCGCCATCTCATTGATAAGCATTCTTCTCTTTCCTATTTTGTATATTGAATTGTAGAATGCTTCTTTTGATGTCTCTTGGTTGTATTTCTTACGCTATGGAGTAGTTTTCTGGATTTTAGGATGTAGGGAGTAATTATGATGTGATATTGATGTGTGAACTAAGTACTTAGTCTCCCTATTCAATGATATGTTTACAACTTGTTCTTGTTTATTTGATTGTGTTTGTTGTGTATGTGTTTAGATGTGGGGAATGAGTCACCATGAAGATGAGATACTCTGGATTGTATCACCATGGGGCCTCATGTTATAGGGTATCCCTTTAAGCAGACTTTCTAAAGTCATCACCTTGAAAGGAGGCCGATTCCTTACAAGGGATTAACTAACAAGGGATTAATGGGTTAGCCCCAATTTGATATTAGGAAGTAGAATAATAATCTAGATGTATCGTGGAGCCCTTAGTGAGAGAGATATCCATTAAGCGGACAAACTAGCATATTATCCTTACTTGTTGATGTTGAATTTGTGGTAAGCACTTCAGTACAATATATTGGGGAGCCTGATGGATGCGTGCAAGGACACATTTCATAAAATGCACAGCGGAAGTAAAATAATAATTCTAATTATTACATTACACACATCTCATGCATACATGATACACACATGCAAGACATAACCATATAATAAAATTTTATGAAACTAAATTATACCTATCATATGACGTGGAGTGGAAAGGGCATCAACCAGCGATGCTATGAAGCCTCACCTCTATCCATATCCACATCGAGCAATCGTCAAGACGACTTCACAAAGCCACGAGTCATGTCTCCATCTTTTGTACTAGTTGACGAACGGAGACGAAGCGATCCGAGAGAGATCACGGCTTGACTCGGTATTTGATGGCATGAAGCAACCCAATGATACCAAGTGAGGTGAACGACAACGTAGAAGTTGTTGTTCTGCATCATTCGTCTCTGCTGTCGACGGTGTGGCCGACAACAAGGGCCTCCGGAGGTTAGTCGATGACCGATGGATGGAAGTAAGCCAATGGCACATCCTTGTGGTGGCGCACGGGCGATGGTGGGGCTGTTAGGTGGCGACGACAACCTTGGGCAGCAGTGGAGCGCATGGGGCAGCGACCAAAATCTTGTTGTCTCATCGTAATTGCACGGCTAAGTCATCAAGTAATAAAAATATCGATCTTCAGGAACTGTTGATTAAGCACCAGTGAGTTCACAAAATAAGTTATCTAGACAATCGAAGTTATGTAAAAGCTTGTGAACTAGAGCTCAAGAGAAAAAGAGAGAGAGGTCAAGAGGTCCATTGAGAGTGGATGGTTGCTAAGAGAGGAATTAGTTTGAGTAGGTGATTATAGTATTTCAGTTTCATTATGATGCTAGTTGGCGTACTATGAATTATATCCTCTTACCCTCCATATTTACATACTTGTAGGGATTCTAATCAAATTATCGGTATAAACCCATAGAGGTTACATTGGAGTGTTTACACCATGTTTATTCAATGCTACTAAGTAGAAGAGGTAGTATAAAAAGTCTGGTTAAAGGGTTATCCTTTATCACTAAGGGCCCCTGGTCATATAATCTAGATTATACAAGTCACTTCCTAACATTAAAATAGTGTAAACTCATTAAATACTAATTAGTTAATCCCTTGTAGAGAATTGATCCCCATTTCAAGGTGATGACTCTAGAAAATCCGATTAAAGGATTAACCTCTATCACTAAGGACCCCCTGGTCATACAATCTAAAGTCTCTTCTTTACATGGTGACCAATCCTTCACATCCATATGCATACACTTTACTCACACATTCAATCAAACACAAACAAAATACGACACATATAGAACAAGTCATAAACATGTCATTGAACAAGGAAATTGGAAAATCCATAGTGTATACATCAATATCACATCAAAACTACTTCCTATATCAGAATCCGAGATATCTACTCCATAACAAGAAAATTACAATCGAAAGAAAAGAAGAGAAGCATTCTTATAATCCAATGGAGATTATAGAGGAAGAAGTGCTTATCGGGACGATGCCAATGTCTTCAGATGAAATCCAAGCTCTAGAGGTGGATGGATCGTTGAAATCTAATCAGAAATGGACCTCGTATGTTCCCTTGAAGGGAACCTTTCCTCCCCTTGAAAAGGGGATCTCAAACCCCTTTTATAGCTTCTCTACACAACCATGGGACTAAGCCACGTGGCCATGTCGTGAGAAGCTCCAGGAAAAAGATATGGTTGCGCCCAAGGGGCATAGCCCAACTATGGGAAACAATCTAAAGGGAGACATGGCCATGCCTTTGGGAAAGAACTGGCCGTGGGTGCTATTGGAATTATTGAGGAAAGCTTCTAAAGAGGAACGACCATGACTAGGAGGCATGGTTGGGCCGTGGGCTTTGCTGGAGAGTTCATCTTGATGCCTTGATAAACACAGTCATGCTTGTGGCATAACCATGTCTTGGCCAATGAAGGCACGACCATGCTTTGAAGAGGCACGATCGTGCCTTGAAGAGGCACAACCATGCTTGCTGGTTTTTCTCCCCAATGTTGCTCTAATGTCCATTTTGCTCCATTTTAGCTCCAAATTACATCTTGTCAATCAAAATACAAAGAGAGCAGATCTCCGAACCAAAGGAGTAAAAATATGACAATATAATAAAATAAGGTACAATAATATAGATCATACATAGTAAAATATAAGTAGATGTGTAACAAATAATGCCTAAAAATATATATAATATATGCACATTACACCTCTAGACTTAAACCTTTGCTTGTTCTCAAGCAAAAACCTGCAATCTAGATTCATTTAGCAATATGGTGCATCATAATCCCTAGTGAGTCGGGTTAATCCTATCATATAATTTCATTGTTGAGCATGATATAAGAATTATTTGAGAATGACCTAAGTAGAAGTTCTCCGTGCTCGGTATAATGAGTGGCACAATTTTTTTAAGTATTAATCTCCAAGCCTAATCAAGTCATCATCTGATTGTGTTCCTTATGCCTCCAGCAATAGACACTTACCTTCCACACACATAGTTCATTCCTCTCAAACTACACAAGGTCTCAAAGGATAGCTCAGAATCAAGAGAAACATAACAGTTATTTCCCTAGTAACCTAACTTGGTCTTAAAGGGGTAACTTGTTAGTTTCCACTCATGACAATTATTTTTTATCAATTTTTTGTGCTTATGAAATGAAGCACTAAGATAAATGGTGCTTATAAGATGAAACACTAAAACAAGTATATGAACCTTGATTTTTCCAAATTAGTAGACATGATCCGAGTGAATCTAGTAACCAAAATGTAATTGAGATATCACCTTAGAAGTACAAGTACTAGTGGTTCTATGAGTCCAAACTATTTTTAGAATTTTCTAGCATCAAAATTAAGTAAAGTGTAGAGAGATCCTAAAACTAGGCCTATTCTCAAATTCATTCAATGAAAGCATAACTCACTTTATGCAACTACTGATAGGAAAAAGTAGATCACTAAACATACTAGCACCATAAATTACAACAACATAAAAATCTAGAACAAGTGTGCTAGTATTTTTGCAAGAAGGACAAACTATGCTATGATATAATGATGATGCAACTGACATGCCACAGATGAACATAACAAAATCAAACTAAAGCAAACTAAAACAAAATATGTGCAAATGCAAAAGCAAGATATGTACAATCCCCCCCCCCCCCACAGAGTTGGACACTTCATTGTCCCAATGAAACAATACTCAATAGGGTGGTGATGGAGGAACATCAGGGAAACCTAGAAATCTAGGAAGGTCAGGAAACCAATACTTGCTTCTATACATGTGCTGGTGGTATTTGTACATAGTATCAATTTCCATGCAAGTTAATCGCATTAGGCATCGATTGCCCTCCCTTTTCTCCCATTCTTTCTTTTGAAGGTCAATGAAATCGGTGATTGACTTGAATAATTCTTTCTCTCTCCTAAAGTGTTGTTGTACACACCACAACTAATAATATGACATAATACGATGTCTCTCTAAAATATCTACATGCATAGTATTATCAGAATGAAAAGTATCTAGGGTTTAATGAAGCTCAGAAAAATCAAACTGAGAAGTAGAGGGAGCATGACTACTTATGAAAACCTGAGTATATGACTCTATTGGAAGGGGAATAGGGTGTTGATTGGTGTTTGTCATTAACCAATTTTCTTTGAGTGCTTTCGTTGAGCAATCCACTAAAAAACTTTCTTCTCCAAATATAAATTCGGAGATAGAGACTCGTCTTTATAAAAGGTGGGAACAGTAACATGTTTACCAACCTACAAAACTTACGTACAGAAAGACGAGTGCAATTAAATAAACTTATACCGACACACATAAATCCGGAGTTGAATGTCGATGTCGGAGCAATGTTTCAGCATCATGGCGGAATTTTGGAGCAGCGCGAAAGTCGTTTAAGTGTCGAAAGGTGATTCTTTAGTCATTGGTCGAAGACTGCCTATATAGCCTGATTCAAGCACCTCAATCCCTTTGAGGCACCTCAATAGAGGCTAACATAGTGAGCTCTCGACAATGCTCTATCCGACAACTCTTGTCCCGATCCAGGTGCCTCAATCCCTTTGAGGTGCCTGCATACTGATGTGGATCGGCCAATTTGAGGCTACCACCTCATCCTGCCGTTGATCTGGACTTAAGGCGCCTGGATCCACTTAGGGCGCCTGGATCCCTTCCAAGCACCTGTATAAGCTGTTTCTAGAATTCCACTCTTGCATCATAGAGTTAGCCTAAAACAATAATAGTAATATTAAAGTGCAATAAAGTCAGTCCAACATGGACTGTCTTGGTCTTGACTTTTGGGTTTCCAGTGAAACACTAGGTTAGACCGACACCTACTGTTCCCTCTTGGTGAACATGTCCTCACCCACTCCTCTCAGGAGAGTTTACCATTTTGCTAAACATCCGGTCCTCCAGACCTATTTGGACTTCTTCTTAGCATCCGATCTTGACCTCCGGCACTTCTCGCTAGATGTCCGGTCGTTGACCCGTCTAGACTTCTTTCTAGTGTCCTCGACCCTTGGGGCTTCCTGCCTAGTGTCCTCGACCACTAGGACTTCTGCCCGATATCCTCGATCTGCCAAGTATTCTGCCCAGTCACCTTGACCAGGACTTCCTTGCCTAGTCCACATGACCAGGACTTTTTTGTCTAGCCTCAACTAGGACTTGTACCTTGCCTAAGATTACTTAGGACTTTTTGGTTGAGCTACCTACACACTCAGTCAAGCTCATTAAATAGCATGAAAGCCCTTAACTTTGAACCTTTGTTAATATCAAAACATAGGTTTGATTATCTAGTTCTTCCAGCACCAACAATCTCTCCCTTTTTGATTTATGACAATTTAGTTCAAAGTTAAGTAAAATGTATTATTTTTGAAGCACACAAAAAACTTTACAAAGTTTCAAATGTTTTGAATTTTCAAAAAAACAAAGGATTTTTCAAATATGCTCCCTCTTAATTTAATATTCCCTCTTGAAGATTTTGAATATCTGCATATTTTTGAAAATCCATATATTTTAAAAAACTTACATGCTTTTCATTAAAAATAAATTAACTTTAACCTCTTTCTCCCCCTTTGACATATATAAAAAATGTTGTTTGGAAGGAGAAAATAAAACTTGTGTTTAAAAATATTTTGCAAAACATAGATATTCTTGAAAATAAATCGTAGGTATTTTTCAAAACATTTAACACATGCAAGGTTTGAAAATTCAAAAATTTTGCAAGTAAAAAAAAAATTCTTTTACTCAATATTTTTAGTTCTTCACATGCCAATTTTTTCAAAAAAAATTCTAAGGCAACTTTAAAAAAGAATAAGCACTTTGCATGATAAACAACTTTTCAAAAAGTTGTTAAGGTAATTTTGAAAAAAAAATATTATCACTCTTTCTATTTTAAACTTTTTTAAGATGAACATTTCAATTAAGCAATAATTTATGAAAAAAAAATTAAGTAGGAAATAAAACAATTAAACAAGATTTATAGTCTGAGCAATCAATAATGATTTTCTTATAGTCCAAGCATGAATTATAATAAAAATAAATTATTTATAAAATTATCCTTATTTAAATGTCTGACTTTTGTTACTAACTAACTACCAAGGGTAGTAGGTTACACTAAGTCAGTCAAGTTAAGTGCTTGTTTCCAGCTAGCATTTTACTATGAAGGAACACTCAATTTGATTAATATAAATTACTTTTTTAGCCCAGATTTATAATGATGCATTGATATAAGTATCTGAAATCTAGCCTTAGCCCTAGCATCTCACATCATTCTAAGTGTCTCAATATAAAAGCAAGGTAACCCTAATGTGCTTATGAGATGTTGGGTGCCTAAATCATTAGGTTCGTGCTTTCTAAGGGCAGACCTAGGCTAAGTCCAATTTTTGAAAAACACTAAAAAAAGGTTTTTACTCAGTCTATAAAAATTATCAATAAAAATAACCTAGAATTTAAAAATAAAATTTGAAAATAACTTAAATTTTGAAGAACAATTTATAGATCCTATTCTACTGAGCACTTATAAGTCAATTATCAGAGTCAATGCATAAGTCAAGATCAAGTCAAGGTTAGACAAAAGGTAAAAGTCAACCATGGTCAAATGTCAACATTAAGTCAAACCAAGTCAATGTAGCTATAGATTAGTAACAAGACATAAAATCTGATGGTCTATTGAGAGGGTGATGAGGGGGATCTTGTATTCCAAGATCTGAGCATATCCATCATCTCGGTGAGCTGGGTCTGCATCTCCTATCAAAAACTGGTGAGTGACCCCTCAAGACTAGTGATGATCTCCTTAATCTTGATGACTCTCTCCTCCAAAGTAGGAGCAACTAGAGGTGGAGGAATATGGAAATCTCCAAAGTCTAGGTCAAGTAACTCCTCATCTACTGGATCCTCTATGGGAGCTGGCTCAGGCTAAGGCTGGTCTACCCCCCTCCAGGACATGATACCATCTATATCTATATGTATGCTAGCTAAGGAAAGGGCTGGCGGGGGCGCTGAAGGCGAGCGTTTCACCTTTTGCCACTATGTATGCTAGCTAAGGAAAGGTTCCTTTTGTTGGTGTTGGAAGCATCAGCTAAAGGAACCTATATTTTGATAGATGAAAAATGTTCAAAGTTAAGGTTTATTGTTATCTAATGAATCTGATTAAGTGTGTAGGAAGCTCAAACAAAAACTCCTAAAGGAACTTAGGTAAGGTGAAAGTCCTAGTTATTTTTTGACGAAAATGGGTAAATATATATCATCAAAATGTGCACCAACATACATAGGTAACCAAGGAGCCCTCTTCTATCATGTCCGATGAACTGTTAGATTTGAGAGGGTGAACCATGGTAAAGTACATGTGCCAACTCGAAAACCAACTCTCTCTCTCTCTACACCACCAGTCTGTAGTGCGCCTGCCACCAACTGGGATGCTGCCCTGGCCAGCAATGCCATCATGTCTGCCTCGTGTCCTCTGGTCCATGTAGCTCTCATGTGTCCATCTCCGTCTCACATCATCATGTTGTAGCTCTATCATGTGTCATGTCGCTCTCTGGATCCATACCCCGGTGTCTCGCCTCCTCATGTGTCGATGTGTCACTTTGAGCAAGTAACCAGCTGTAAACGTATTTGGCGTTTCTTTACTGCGAGCCATTTATTACAGACTAGATAAGCCTTTCTAGTGGGCCCATTCACCCTCATGGGCTTTTAGGCAAAGCCCCAACCATGAATGGATTTGATGTGTCTTTACCGTGAACCATTTGTTGCGGACTATATAGGCCTTTCTGGTGGACCTATTTGCCCTCCCGGGCTTTAAGGAAAAGCCCCAACCATGAACGAATTTGGGAAATGAAGTCTAGGCAAGGAAGTCCTAGTTGAGGCTAGGCAAGGAAGTTCTGGTCCGTGGGATTGGGCAAGAAGTCCTGATCAAGGAGATTGGGCAATGAAGTCCTAGTCCGGGGGACTGGCCAGAAGTCTTAGCAGATCGAGGACACCGGAAAGAAGGGTCGAGGACACTAGGTGGAAAGCCCTCGGGGTCAAGGACACCAGATAGAAGTCTAGGCGGATTGAGGATCGGACGTCTAACAGGAAGTCCCGAAGGTCAAGATAGGATGCTGAGCAAAAGTCCAAACAGTGTGGAGGTCCAGATGTTTGGCAATAGGTAAACTCTCCTAAGAGGAGTAAGTGAGGGCACATTCCTCGTTGAGGGAACAATAGGCATCGATTCGACCTAGGATTTCATGGGAAATCCAAAAGTTAGAATCGGACAGTCCCGAGACTATCAACCTTACACATTACATTGATATTATATCTTGTGTATGCTAACTCTATGATGCAGAAGCTAAAACCTGAAAACTACTGATCTAGGCGCTTGGAAGGGATCCAAGCTACTCAAACCAAACCAGGCACCTCAAAGGGATTGAGGTGCCTCAATGACCTCAGCGTGAGTAGAATGAGGTGGCAGCCTCTGATTGGATGACACACGTCAGCAACCAGGCACCTGGATCAGGATAAGAGTTGTCAGATAGAGCTTCACCGAGGAGTGGCCATGTCAGCCTAAATCTAGGCACCTTAAAGGGATTGAGGTGCCTAGATCAGCCTATATAGGCAGTCTTCGATCAGAAGCTTGTAGAACAACTTTCTACAAAGTCTTCCATGCTCAATTCTATGCTTCTAAGACTACGAAAAGCTATTGTGTTCATGCTACAATGAAGCAACGACGTTGCGACACCACTACGAGCTTAAACGAGCCTAGCACTTGGTAACACATAGTTAGTTGTGTTTATTTCAATTGTATTTTCTTTTGTACTTATCTTTCCAAGGGTCGGTAAAACTGTTACCGAGTCCTACATTTGTAAAGAAACGAACCCTCTTCTCTTTCGAGAAGAAGGTTAATAGTGATTGCCCACCTAGAATGGTCAAACTGGCAGCGGGCCTTGGAATAGTAGCCACAAGATTGTGAACCAAGTAAAACTATTGTGTTTTGTGTTTGTTTCTATTTTATTTTCACTGCATACTCGAGATTATGAAAAACATGAAAAAGCAACACGCGCTATTCACCCCCTTCTAGCGCTCTTTTCGATCCTACACCTTTGACCTAATATGTCATACTCACTCAAAGGTTTGATATCATCTATAGTGACATCTATCCCTAAGGATGCTATGAGGGAAGTTAGAATATGACAGTAGGGCATATGAACCCTCCTACTAGTGGTGATGCTAGCTGAATAAATGTTGGCATGAAAGATGTGCAAACTAAGATCTATGTCTAACCTATGACACAATGCATAAATTAGAAATGAATGAAATGATCGCATTATGGTGACATCTCTAGTGGTCAAAGGTAAGATGCAGGTCACTAGAACTCTATAAAGAGTATAATCTTATACGATAAGTCTGGTGGAGTGAAACTGAGTGACAGTGGGTACCCTCTCCTCCTCAAAGAAATAGGAATGCATCCTATCAAGTGTAACATGGGAGTAGGGATCCCAAATGGCAAGTCCCTACGAGGGTAACATAAAAAGTGACATGTGGATGGTCTAAGTCCTACATGGTCCCTAATGATAGTAGGAAAAAAAGTGAAGTCTCTACTTGCCACCTTAGTCTTGTAGGTAAAGTCATCAATCTTCACAAAGTTATTATACAACTCGGCACACAATCCTGTGTTCACTGAGTTAGTATAATAAACAAGGTTACTTAACTGATAATAGTCAACTACCTCCAGAGTAGACATACATGAACGTAAATAAAATGCCCTATCAATAGACCTAGGAGGTAATGGTTTAAATGTCAGAGATAAAAATTTATTCCTAATCTCCTTAGTGGGAAACCTAATGTTTATCCTCAGTGGTCTTTCTCTTAATCCTACCAATAATAAATACATAAATTTATTAAAAAAAACAAAATCAATCGGGGGGTTTCGGGTGTTACCTTGGCATTTTTCAAAAAATTATAAAGAAATTGATGAACTAGGCTAACCGAACTTGGAACGGGGTTGAAAACGAGAAAGAAATCAGAGGAGAAAACTGAATTGAGGTGATTGCATTTTGAAGTCTCAGTCGCCTCTTATAGGGATTTCTAGGCACTTGTATTTATATAGGCGCCTAGACGTGTGGCACTTGTTGGGGTGCCTAGATTGGTTCTAAGCACTTCAATGAGGAAAACCATGAGCATCTCGATAAAAATCGTGAGCGCATTGGGAAGCGGTTCGGGACGCTTGAGTTAGATTCAGGCACCTCTATAATGGTGGTGCGGGGTGCCTGTAATTTATACAGGCGCCTAATTTCATTTAATTAAGAAGAAAAAAAATGAAACGTAGCATTAATTTAATTAAGTTAAGTTAATTTGTAATTAGATTTTGATTAGATTAATTAAATTAATGAATTCGATTAAGTTTTAATTGAATTAATTAGATTAACTAGATTGAATTAACTTATACATGAATTAATTATGCTTAGATTACTTAATTTAGTTTAAATTTTAAGGTAATTAAGTTTAGTTTAATTTTGGATTAATTTTTAATTATTTATTCAGTTTAAGTTATTAATTATTGATTTTAACTTTTGGTTAATTAAAATTAAGTTTGAATTATTATGTTTAAGTCAACTTAATTGATTAAGTTAGATAAATTAAATTAATTAGTTTTAATTGTAATTAATTGATTAAGTTAGATTAGCGATGTATGTAAATTATATGTATTTTTAGGTATTATTTGTTGTACATCTACTTGTATTTCACTTAGTATGATCTACATTATCGCACCTTATATTATTATATTATCATGATTTTACCCCATTAGTTTAGAGATCTGCTCTCTTTATATTTTGATTGACATGACATCATTTGGAGCTAAAATGGAACAAAATGGACATTGGAGCAAGCTCGGGGAGAAAAACTCAGCAAGCATGGCCGTGCCTCTTCAAGAAATGACCGAGCCTCATTTGGCCAAGACATTGTCGTGCCTCATAGGCACAGCCGTGTCTCCCAAGGGACCAAAGCCAACTTTCTAGCAAGCCCCACGACACGACCGTGCCTCCTAGACATAACCGTGTCTCTTCAGAAGATCTCCTCAGCAACTCTAGTAGCTTCCACGGCCAAGCTATGCCAAAAGGCATGGTTGTGTCTCTCTTCCAGCCATGCCACTTAGAAAATCTAGTAGCACCCATGGCCAAGCCGTGCCCATAGGCACAGTCGTGTTTGCTTTCAGTCTATTTCCCATGGCCAGGTCGTGCCCAAGGGGCATGATCGTGTCTTTTTCCTAGAGCTTCTCACAGCACGGCCATGCCTATGAGGCACGGCCGTGTGGGGAGGTAACTTGTGTTAGTAGAAGCCCTAGAGTCAATTATGTAATGATTGACTAAGGACTTTTTGTATCATATTCTATTATTAATAAAGGC
>JBBUKS010000021.1:6806041-6816960 GCA_038050645.1 Hedychium gardnerianum
GAAGAGGAAGACCAAAAAAGACTTGGTTAGCAATAATAAAACAAGATAAAATTTATTTAAATATAGATGATGATATAATAGGGGATAGAGTTCAATGACGTAAAAAAATTCATATAACCGACCTCACATAGTGAGATAAGACTCGATTGTTGTTATTGTATTTTTTTTTCTTTTTCTTATCGCTAAAGAGTAAGGCTTTTAAAGGCTCATCAAAATTTAAAAATTTGAATGCTCGTATTTTGAATTATAGATATTTATAATTTATTTCAACTTTAATTTTTTTTATTTAAAGGAATAAATCAACATATGCTATCACTTCTAGATAGAGTGTCATATGAGCTTGGTCATCTTGGCCGAAAATCAAGTTTATCAAAAATTTAAAAAATATAAAAAAAATCTTATAATTTATTCAATTTGATCACTCACAACTAAACATTTCTAAAAAAATTCATAATAAAATTTTTAATTATTGATTTCATATATTAGCCAAATGGATTTGCGAAAAAAAATATTCATAACCATTAAGGCATATTTTTATTTTGAATTTTCATTTTAATTTTAAATTTTGAATTTTTTTCTTTTAAACTCACGAGATCCCTTGAGCCCACTCCACCCCCAACTTGCTTGGACTTGCAACTCATATGCTGACATGCTTAAGTTTATTTTAAATAGGTTGACAAAATTTTAATTTAATTTATTTAAATTATTTAATAGGACAGATCAGTTCTACAGGCTCAATCTAAATTGATGATTTTGCTGCTTCTAGGAGTTTCTCAATAGTGTCCCTAGAATTTGGTGCCATGGTAAACGAACAAATGAATTTCTTAAGTAATGAAGATTCAATTCTCATGCAATGTAAATAATAAATGCCTACGAAACTCAAATCACTCACGGTGTTGAATCATCTCTCCGTGACCTATCTATGTTTTCCGAATTTATCCGATGACTAATGAAAAACTTTCGTATGATCAAACATGTCACCTCTGAGTGAATGAGTGTCTCAATAATCAAAAGAGTGTCTTCGTATAAAAAATTGATGAAATAAATAATATTAAATTTGAGATGATTAATTTGATTTTATAAATTTTTTTTATAATTATTATGATAAATTAAAAAACGTTCATCCAAAAACTTCAGACGATTACGCGCTCAATCCTGATACTAACACGTGATTTGAGACGGTAACTTATTATTTAAGTAATTGACTGAACTCAAATGTATATTAGACCAATTCTATTAAAATAATTGTAAAAAAAAATTCTGAGAACAGAACTCACAGACGTTGTCACAAATTAATAAATAATCATAATCACAAAGAATCCAAAAACCATTAATGGGGAAGTCTCATTTTCCACCAAGGACAAAAATTATCCTCCGTTAAAAGACAAATGAATACAACAAATTCAAGACTAAGAATCGCCAGCCAATCAGTGTCGATATGGAAGCAATTTGGAGAAGATTAAGTAGCGATAAGGAAGAGCAGGTGCAGAAGAAGAGATGAGATCACCTGCAAAGGCTTAGCTTAGCCTGCAAGGAAAAACCAATCAGAAGAACACAAACTAATCTATAAAAAGGGCCACACACTCTCTCCTTTTCTTAGTCATCAATCTCTTTCTTTCTGCATCCTCTTGTTGGAAGATGTACGCTCCAATGGGGTCACAGGAGATGTCCTACTTGGAGCACGTCCACAGGCGCCACCATGAGAAAGGCTTCCTCTATGCCTGGTAATTCATATACTTCTGCCTTGTTTCGTTCCTCTTCTTATATATTTCACTTCAATTGTGTTATTGATTCTTACTTTTTGGTTGGGTTTTGATCGATCAAGTTTGTTTGCGTTGTGTTGCTGCTTCTGCTGCTTCGAGACCTGCGAGTGCTGCCTCGACTGCCTCTGCTGCTGCTGCTGCAACTAGGAATTAATCAATCAATGTCAGGGAACAGCAGCTGATGGAAGAAGGAATGCAATCAATTATATGTATGTAGTTATTTTGATGGCATTTGATCAAGAATAAAAATTATGGGCTCACTGTGTTTGTTGCTTTGTGTGCAACAGTGTAATTTAGGTTTGACAAATTATAATTAGCCTGAAGAATTTAATGAAAAAAAGAAGAAAAATTTTTTAATGAAAAACAGGGGATAATTATCTTATACTCCTTCAGGGTAATTTTATTCTTCCAATATTCAATGTGTTGGGACAACAATTTTTGTTGGTGATTAAATTTAATTATGACTTAAATTAGATATATTTTTGATGATTTACATAACACATGTAAAATATCATGATCCACCTTGGATGATGAATTTCATAGATCAATTATGAAGTCATGAGGAGCTTAAGATTTATCAAATTGATTGATGTTGTAGGTTGAGTTTATTTCAGATAGATTATTATATTGATAGGATTTAATTTTTAGGTAAAATTTTATATATATGGAGTTTCATCCTAGGCATTAAAGGTTGTTTGATAGATTCCTATTTTTAGGTTTGAGATTGATCCTCAGTCGTTAAAGAGTCGGACAAATCAAGATAAACCTTAACTAACCTTTAGAACGCTTGTCCTAAGGCTTATGTTGACAAAGGAATGTATTTTTTTTATAGTAGTTGTGTCAATCACATGTATGTTCAAGTTACTTGATATATTGCTTGTTGTTCCTGCCTAAACTGCCTGAAGATGAGTCATCAAAGGACCAAAGCCTAGGTTGACAGAATGTTGAATCTTCAAAGAGGGGTTTTTAGGGACTTTCTGGAACCATAGGGAAGAGACTAGGAAAAAGGGAGGATTAGAATGAAGGCCAGAGAATTTTCCGACTCAGTCACTCCGACGCTCAAGTCAGTCTTTCAAGGTCGAGAGAAATGTGAACAGTAACGTAGAGCAAATGTATGAAAAGATGAAAAATGTAACTCTGCTTGTATATATAGGTCATTTTATAACCTATCTTTGAGGATATTCTCTTCTTATTAATTATGTGTCATGTTAGTATGCAATTTATCTAATATGTATATCATTACCGTATCTCTGACAGTATCTCTGCTGTATCATACTATTATTTTGCCCACATTGTATCACCTTGAACCACTCACATGGCTCCACGTGTCTTTAACTACCCATGTGCTATCCGCGTGACAGAGAGAGTAAGCAACATCGGAGATTGAGAAGCTGATCGGAGAGAATAAGAATATTTGGTGTCGGGAAGCCGACTGGAGAGACTAAGGATACTTGAAGTCGGGAAGCTGACTAGAGAGAATAATCATACTTGGGGTTGGAAAGTCGACCGAAGAGACTAAGGATACTTGAGGTCGGGAGGCCGATCAGAAAGAATAATCATATTTGGGGTCAGGAGGCCGACCGGAGTGAATAAGCATACTTGGGGTCGGGAGGTCGACCAGAGAGAATAAGGATACTTGATTATAACTGTCACCTTGTCTTGATTTCTGACCAAGCTAAAAAAGAACTTCTACCACGTAAGCCTCCTCATCCCTCCTACATCACAAGTTTCTCCTCAAGTCTAGTCAAAGGAGGTCTGAGCCCGACTGACTAGACAACGGTGGGAATTTGAGTTCAATTGCTTGGCCGAATTGATGTGCTACGGTTGTCGTGGGCCCACGATCCTTCTTGGGAATAGGCGAGTCCAATGCTCATTAATGCAAGTGATACGCATGATGACATATCCAACTCATGAGTGCGCGTCCCATTGACCATTAATGTCATCCCATTAGGATTGGCCATGTGTCACCGCCATGCCGAGGTTATCATTTCGATGAGACTATTGAGATTCTACCGATTCGGGTGCTTGATCCGATGGTGGAGAAGATTAGCCCGTCTTTTCTAATTTTTGATCGGATGGCTGAAAACTTCGGGTTACAGGTTTATTAGGGCTGCCTCCGGGGAGAATGCAGTTGCATCCTTCATCTCCTTCGCGGTAGCGGCGACATCTGACGATTTTCCTTGATCGTGCATTTTGCTTCCTACTATAAGTCTCATCTTCTCCCATTGTCTTTGATCCCTTGTGCTTCTCCTACCCTCTTTGGCATTTGTGGCGTCGGAGAGCATCCCAGGTCTCTGGTATACTAGTATAGGGTTTGATTTTGCTCGCAAACATTTAGACCAGGTGAGGCTACAATATGAAGTGCCTCCCGATTATCTAATAGTAATCCCGAGCGCCCTGGACCGATCCCATTTGTCGCCGACCGACTTTGTTACTTTCTTCTTCGGTCAGGTGTTAGGCGTCCTTCATTTCCCAATCCCTAGCTTTATTTTACCTAGATCTCTCGCTACTTCCGCATCCCCCTGCAACAGTTAGCCCCCAATTCATTCCGATTGCTCTGTGGGGTAGCAATTATCTTCCCTTTATATTGAGTCCCCCTAACTCCTAGGGTCTTTCATTATTTCTTTTACCTGAAGAAGATAGACGCCAATCTTCTTTTTCTAGAGCCGACCAGGCTGTTACTTCTTGGACGGATTGCCAACCTCTCATAAGGGTTGGAAATCTCTTTTTTTTTTTCTTTGTGAAGACTCTGATCCCTTTTGAGTGGCCAACCGACTGCAAATGGAGCTACCGAAGGCCCCAACGCTGAGCAACTATAAATCAGAACCCGCCTTTTTGGAGGCAATTGAGGCTCTGTCAGATATGCAATATGACATCAAGAGCTTATTGATCGAGGGCCTGTTGTACCGATTCAGGCTGAGCTTGGTTGAAGCCAAGCTCCAATTTCCTCTAGGTAAGTTTTTCCTGCTTTTTGGCTTATATGATTGCTAACTGAAGGCGCATATTTTTTGTGCAGCTTGGACCATGTGGAAGGCTTCAATGAACAAGACTCTGAAGCTCAACAATGAGGAGATAGAAGAAATAACGCCACTCCTAACTGGATCTCGCCCGATCAAATCTTTGAGTGATGCAACAATAAATACAAATGAGCTGCCACCGACCCGCCCTTCTTTAGCAGTAATGTTGGTGTCTTCGGGGCATTCCAAGGAGCCTTTTCGAGCAACTTGGAAAAGGCGCCCCCCAAGGGAGAGCACCCAACACGCCTGCCCCCTAAATTGACCACCTCTCCTTCAATTTCAAATATTCAGTCGAGCTTCCCTGCACCAGCCAATTTGATCCCTTTCACAACGATCATTCAGCCAACTCTCTCACCCCAACTTAGTCGGTTCATCTCGATGCGACTGCGATAGCCCAAGTGGTTTCTTCTCCTACAACTGTTTACCTCGAAGAGGAGGTGAACAATGGAGAGGCCAGCTTAGCTGGTCAACCTCTAGAACTTCCAGCAGGGGACTGAGCGGGGACGACTGCGTCGGGAGAAGGCCCTAATCGGACCTAACCATCAATGTGTGACTGTGTAACAGGTTGGCGAACGCCTAGTGTTTCACGTTCGAAAAATCTAAATATTGAATAGTGTGGGGTCTTGTAGAAGCATTTTCAGTAGACCATACAACGGTATGGGCTGAGCATGGAGTTGATAAACAAGATGCCCAAGCTTCATGAAGAATACTGATCTATGTCTGCTTGGATGGAGGAGTTAGAAGCTCAGTGAGCCCCCACTGACAAGCAGTTGAATGAGGCAAGGGCTGAAGTGGAGAAGCTAAAAGCTGAGGCCATACTCCAATCAAAGTGACTCCGAAAATTGGCCGAGGCCAAATTGGAATCTGATTTGAAGATTGATACTCTCGAGACTCTAGTAGTCGAGCGACAGCGAAATGTGGAGTAGGCTGAGTCAAAGGTTTCTTTCGAGAGGAAGAAGAGGAAGAAAATCGTAGCTGAACTAGAGAAGAAGAAGACTGAGTGGAGCTCTGAGGTTCAAACGCTTTGATCTGAATTGGGAGGAGCACAGGCAACACTAATGGTGAGAGAGGTGGCGATGAAGAGCCAGAAGGTCGAGCTAGAAGCTTAAAAACTAAGTTGGAGAATTACAAGGCTAGGGAGGAGGGGTGTTGCTGGATTGACAAAAAAACTTAGTTTTTACGCTCGGAGGAGTTCTACGACCAGCTCAGCACGTGAACCTTCAAGATGTTTCAATTTGGCGTGGAAGGGGCTATTAAGCAACTTAGGGAGGCCGAACACCTGACGACCTAGCTACCCAAAAATTTTGTGAGCCTTGCCAAGATTTATGACGACATCCCCTGAGAGGCTTTTGAAGACTTTGCCTAGTTGAAATTTTTGTAATGCTCCGTGCAAACCTTTATGGAATGAATTCAGTATTTCAACTTATTTTTTTCTTCAAAGTGAGCTTATAAGTAAAAACTTGATCGTGGGGGTGTTTAGAGGCACACCGAGCCACGATCTTAGATGCTCAACCCCGATCAAGGGGGAGGTTGGGCCGCAAGGATTATGCTTGACTGCGATCAGGGGGAGGTTGGACCCTTGGGATAATAAAAGATGCTCAACCCCGACCGAAGGGGGAGGTTGGGCCCCGAGGATTATGCTCGACCCTGACCATGTGGAAGGTTGAACCCTTGGGACAATAAGAGATGCTCAACCCCGACCGAGGGGGGAGGTTGAATCCTTGAGACAATAAGAGATGGAGATGAAGATCAATCTGTAGGGAGCTATTTCATTGATAAAAAGAGGACATGTACATAGGAATTAGAGCATCTAGTAGATACATAAAGGATACTCCTGAATAATTCAGGTGTTGCGGTAGAGTTTCAGATAATTAGCACTCCATGGTCTATCGAGAGGTTTCCCTTCGGACACTTGTAGATAATAAGCTCCTGTGAACAGCTTGCGAATGACTTTGTAGGGTCCTTCCCATTGTGGCTCTAGCTTGTTGACATTACCGACCGACTTGACCTTCCTTCAAACTAAGTCTCCAACTTGAAAAGCACGTTGGATGACTCTTTTGTTATAAGCCCAATGCATCTTTTATCGATAAACTGTCAATCGAGTAGCTGTCTTCTCCCTGATTTCAGTTATCAAATCCAGGCCGAGCTGCCTCTGCTCGGGATTGTCTTGATCATAGGCGTGGAGCCGAAGAGATTCTTCACCGATCTCTATGAGAATGACCGCCTCTCCTCCATAAACTAGATGAAACGGAGTCATACTCATATTATCTCTTGGCGTAGTTCTATAAGACCAAAGGATGCTTGGTAGCTTGTCGACCTAACTTCCTTTCATGTCATTGATTTTGAGGCCTCTGATAATTTCTCGATCGACTACCTCGGTTTGTCAGTTACTCTGAGGGTAGGCAACTGAAGTGAAGGCCTGATAAATACCGAAGCCTTCGCACCATTCTCTTAATCGTCGTCGTCGGCTTTAGAACTGTTGCCCATTGTTAGAGACCAATTTATGAGGTATACCATATCGGCAAATGACGTTCTTCCATAGGAACTTGATAAAAGCATCCTAAGTGATAAAAGCATCCTAAGTGATCCGAGCCAGGACATCTGCTTCTACCCACTTAGGGAAATAATCCACCACCACAAGAAAAAATTTCTTCTGACCTGGTTCCATCGGGAAAGGACCTACTATATCTATGCCCCATTGATCGAAGGGATAAAAGACAATAGAGGTCTTGAGGGGCTCAGTTGGGTGGTGGGAGAGATATTGATGCTTTTGACAACTGATACAAGTAGAAACAAACCGACCGATGTCAGCTTACAGAGTGGGTCAAAAATATCCAACTAATAATATCTTCCGAGCGAGGGTCGTTCTGCTAATGTGTTTTCTGCAGATACCCTGGTGAACCTCATGCATAACATAGTCTGTATCTTTCGGGCCCAGACATTTGAGAAGTGGGCAGGAGAAGACTCGTTTGTAAAGATTATCCTCGATCAGGGTGAATCGGGCGACTCTTTTCTTCAATAGCCAGACTTCTTATGAGTTAGTGGGCAGGATTTGTTGCTTTAAAAAGGCCACAAGAGGTATCCTCCAGTCGACAACTTCTTCCGGGCCCAGAGTCCGTTCTATTTGAGAAATGAACTGGATTTTGGCCATCGAGTCTTCCAACGTCTAGGTGGCTAGAGCACTCATTGTTGTATCAGGTGGACCGGCTAGAGGGGGGTG
Source organism: Hedychium gardnerianum (assembly GCA_038050645.1). Classification (NCBI taxonomy): domain Eukaryota; kingdom Viridiplantae; phylum Streptophyta; class Magnoliopsida; order Zingiberales; family Zingiberaceae; genus Hedychium; species Hedychium gardnerianum. The sequence continues at coordinate 6,814,042 of JBBUKS010000021.1, forward strand.
AATAACTGCAAATCAAATTAACACTTTCTCTTGCTAACGAACTTAGCAAAGACACACACTAATTAAATAAATAAATAAAGCATAAAAATATAAGAGGTAGGAATATACTTGGTTTGCAATTAGGTAGTTGCTAGTCCAAGACTATGAATGACTCCACTATCAAAACTCCTTCTTTGAGCAAGCGTCGGAGCTGGAGAAACCTCTTACGAAATTGAACGTACAAGAAAATAGAAAGCTATAACAGTTAAAGCGAGTGTGTTATTATAAATTAGAGGACATGACCTCTATTTATAGTAAACTGGTCAAAATTACCGTTTTACTGATGTGACACTTTTGGGGGTGCCCCATACGATTGGGGGCACCTCCATCAGGCCGAGTCATTATCCATGGGCTGATCTGGAGGCATGGGGGTGCCTTGGTTGACTGGGGATGCCTCGGATGAAATTTGCTGCTTATTCGCTCTGCAATGACTCTTTTCAGCGTATTCGAGACGCCCTGGTTGATTTGGGGAACCCTGCTTGATCTGGGGTGCCCCGGATGGTCTGGGGCGCCCTGGATGATTTGGGCTGCCCTATATGAATAGTGTCTGGGGAGCCCTGGATAGTCTGGGTTGCCCTGGATGAACAGTAAATTTTGCATTTACTATTCTCAATCTTCCTTCTCTTGGGTGATACTCCGGTTGTTCGAAGTTGAGCTCACCTGAACCCAACTTCGTCTTTCTCCTTGAGCAGGCTTCCTCCCGGCTTCTCGTCCCTCGGATGCACCTCGCACGTCCTTCTCGCTCCATTGGTGTACTCTTCCGAAGCCCCTCGTCCCTCGGATGCACTAAGCTCGTCGACTCGCTTCCCGTGTCATCCTTCTCGCTTGCTGCATCTTTCGCTCGACTTCTTGTGTTCCTAAGTCCCTGTATACTCAGACAAAATAAGATATCAAATATACAGAGCCTAACTTAACTCGGTTGATCAACATCAAAACTAACCCGGGGTACATACAATCTCTCCCTTTTTGATGTGCATAAACCCGAGTTAAAGTTAGGGAAATCAAACATGAATTTATATAAAAAAATAAATTCACAACATGAATTTTACAATTAAGTACAAACAATAATTTTACAATCTCCCCCTTAACTTAACCCCCAAAATTTCTCTCCCTTTGATCACATAAAAAATATGGGTAAATAAAATGAAAAAATAGAAAAAAAAATCTGAAGACTTTTGTAGGGGATGTACATGCAACATGCAAGTTTGTATATTTTTCAAACAATTAACTTTCAAATAAATGAATTTCTACGAATTATAGTTCAAATTCTCCAAATAAAATCAAGAAAATATCTCGAATTTTTCAAAAATTCTGAATTTTTTTAATCAAGTTTTGGAATGCTAAGACTTAGCACAGAAAAATATTTTTTTTATGAAAGACTATTCTTATAAAAAATTCAAATATTTTCCTACAGAAATAGTTATTTTCAAATTTAATACTTAAAAAATAGTTTTCAATATCAAAGACACTTGCTAATTTTTCTGAGCATTCAAAATATAACCTTTATTTTTGAGAAAATATTTTTTTTTTCAAAAATTGATCTCCAATTTTTTTTTAAATTTTAAATTTCATTTTTTGGTAAAAAATTCATACAAAATTATTTAACTATTGAAAATTTTTAATTTTTTTTTTCTGCTGACAGATAATATATTTTTTTATCACATAAAAATTTAAACTAAAATAAAATTAAACAGGAGGTTATGACAACTAATTTTGGCAATAATGCCAAATAAATTAATTTCTTGCAATTTAAATTTCTAACAAAAGAAATCTAACAGGTCAAAATTGATTTTGGTATCCAAAACAAATTCCTACCTACTGAATTTATCAAGTATTTTTTAGAAATATTATTTTTTGATATTTTTGTAATTTGACCCCTATGATTTCGAACATACCAATTAAGCCCTCCATAATTTCTAAGGTTCTTTTCTGAAACATGTGAATTTGTTCTCAGATTTCAATGTTCCTATTGGTTCTTTTAGTTTTGCATTTTCATCCTTAATTTTATCAAATTCTACTAATAAACATGCACATTCTTTCTTTAAATTTATATATTTAGTCCTTGTCTTGCACAATGATTCAGATAACATCCTAATAGCTTCATACAATTGATCGGAAGGTAAGAGTCACACCTCACTTACCATGTCAGACTTGTAGGTGGATGCTCCCCCTTCATCGATGCCCTCTATTGAGGTATCTTCGTCGTTTGACTCTTGATGGCTGGCCATTAATGCTAATCTGGCGTATTGTTCCGTCTCGGACTCAAATGATAACAATTCACTCCATGTCGCTTTGAGGTTGTTGTGCTTGGACTTTCTTGACCATGTCTTTTTCTTTTTCTTTTCGTTTGCTTTTTAATTTTGGGCAGTTGTTCTTGATATGCCCTTCTTCATCGCAGTTGTAATACCTTACTTTTCTCTTCCTTCGAAGTAGCTTTGTTGTTTGTTTTTTTTATCAAAGTTGTTAGATTTAAAAAACTTTATAAATTTTCTTACCATAAATGCTTTTTCTTCTTCGTCGATAGACAACTCTGATTCCGATTCGATCTTCTTGGCTTTTAGTGCTAAGTTCTGATTCGGCTCATTTTCTATTCGTCCCGCACATCGATATTGGATATACAGCTGGTTAGGCGTATGCGTGTATGGTATACACCATAGGTCATTGCACACGTGTATGATGTGTTTAATAGGTGTCCACCCTATATGAGTTTATGACACTGTTTTATGGTATTTACCTTTATGTGATGCTCATTATTATATATGTGTGTACTCATATCATTTTGCACTACATACCATTGCATGCCGACGACCATTGTCTCCCTTGTGGTCGAGAGAGTCGTCAGTCATATTCCTGCCAACTCGGCCACTTAGGTAGTGGTCT
>JBBUKS010000021.1:6818862-6857514 GCA_038050645.1 Hedychium gardnerianum
CCCAAGCATCCAGAAGGACTGGAGGCGCCCCAAAACAGCTGGAGACGCCTCAATCGCTAAGCTTTGGAGGCGCCCCCAGCGCTCGAAGGCGCCTTAAGCACCCAACCGATGGAGGCGCCCCCAAGGCTCAGAGGCACCTCACTTGCCAATTGGATGGAGGCGCCTCAGAGCGATGGAGGCGCCCCCGATCGTCGAAAAAGCAACGGTTGCAGCGGATGAGATATGAAAGCTGAGTCATCCCATCCGAGGCGCCCCCAATGCTTGGAGGTGCCCTCAGCGCTACCAGATCACCAATGGATCAGTTTCGATCCATTGGAGGCGCACCCAATCAATGGAGGCGCCCCCATAACTGCCACATCAGCAAAATGATCACCTCGACCATTTTACTATAAATAGAGATTGTGTCCTCTTATTTTTAGAATCACACTTGTCTTAATTGCTTTAGTCTTCAAATTCTTGTACGTCAACGCTGTAATAGGCTACTCTGCCTAAAGGAGTCTTTTTAGTGAAGCTTTCACCTGCCTTGGATTAACAACCACTCTGGTTGTGACCAAGTAAACCTCGAGTCTCTTCTTTTATGTGTTTGGTTATTTTAATTAACTAGTGTGTCCTTGCTTAAGTAAGAAGCAAGAGAAGTAGTTTTAATTTTTCTTGCATGATTATTCACCCCCTCTAGCCGGCCAACTCGGTCCTACTTCATCGATGTTCTCGTCGGACGAGCTTCCGTTGTCTTCGAAAAGATGGTTAGCCATCAGAGCTAGTCCAACGTACTCTTCGATCTCAGACTCTTCTGATGATGAGTCATCCCACGTAGCTTTTAGGTTCCGATGCTTGACTTTTCTAGATCCTTTTTTTTTATTCTTCAATTTGGGACAGTTGTCCTTAATGTGCCCTTCTTCATCGCAGTTGTAGCATCTTACCTTTCTCTTTCTTCGAAGAAATTTCTTGGCCTGTGACTTATTAAAATTATTAGTTTTAAAAAATTTATTCAGTTTCCTTATCATATAAGCTTCTTTTTCGTCGTCAGATGAAGATTCTGAGTCTGGTTCGATCTTGTTGGCTTTCAGTGCTAGATTCTGGTCCGGTTCCTTTTCTTTTCTTAGACCTACAACTCTAGATTCATGTAATTTGAAAGTAGAAAATAAATTTTCTAAACTACTTACCTCAAGGTCCTTGGAGATATAGTATAAATATATTATTGATGTCCATTCTGGAGTTCTCGAGAATGCATTTAGAGCATACCTTAGGGAATCCTGATTCGTTACCATTTCTTCGAGGTTGGTGAATCCCATGATTAGCTCCTTGATCTTTGTGTGCAGTTGAGCCACTTTTTCTCCTTTTTCCATCTGGAGGTTCATTAGTTGATTCCGAAGCAGGTCTCGTTTTGCTAGTTTTGCCTCTGAGGTTCCTTCATGGAGCTCCAGGAACTTCTCCCATAGATCTTTGGCAGAGTTGTTGGCGCCAATCCAGTTGACTTCTTGAGGCGGTAGAACACTTAGCAGATAAAATTCTGTCTTGTCGTTTGCCATGAGTCTTCTCTTTGCTTTTTATTCCAGCGTAGTTCTTCAATTTCTTCTCCGTTCTCATTCTTGGGTACTTCAAAGCCATATTTAATGCAAACCATAACATCAGAAGCTGTTTTAAAAATACCTTCATTTTACTTTTATAGTCGGTGAACTCCCCCTCGAACTTTGATGGGTGGATGCTTGATCCGACCATCTTCTTATTACTTTAGTTGGCGATTAGTCCTTCTAAAGCAGTTGGGCTCTGAAACCAATCGTAGGATCGGTGGACCGGCTAGAAGGAGGAATAGTCTGCAAATTAAAATTACTATTTCTCTTGCTTCTAGCTAAACAAGGACATACACTTTAATTAATAAATAATAAAAACACATAAATAAAAGAGGCAGAGAATCTACTTGGTTACAACCTGGGTGGTTGTTAATCCAAGACAATATAAAACATTAAAGAAACTCCTTCTTCGACTAAGTCGAAGGCGGAGAAGCCCCTTACAGTAGTTAAGAACTCTAGCAGTAAATAACATAGAGTATATAAGTTAAGAGCAAGTGTTGTATTTCACTTTTGAGCTCAAGGACTCTTTTTATAGCCTCCTGGTCGAAGTGACCATTTTGATGACGTGGCCATTCGGGGCACCTCCATTGATCTGGGGCGCCTCCATCGAGCTGAATTCTCATCCACTTCACAACGGCTCCGCAACTGCTCTCTGGGGCTTAAGACGCCACCATTAAATGGGGGCGCCTCCCTTGAATGGGCGCTTGAGGTGCCTCCATTCAATGGGAGCGCCTCCATTGATTTGGCGCTTGAGGCGCCTCCATTCAATGGGGGCGCCTCGAATGGTTAACTTCAACTGTTGACCATTCTTTTTTCCACTCCTTTGGGTGATTATCCGATTGTCCGAAGTTGAGCTCACCCGAATCCAACTTCGACCTTCTCCTCGAGTAGACATCCTCCCTAGCTTCTCGTCCCTCGAACCGCGCCCTTCTCGCCTTGCATTCCTCGAACCGTGTCCTTCTCGCTCCACCGGTGTACTCTTACGCAGTTTCTCATCCCTCGGATGCACCGAGCCCGTCGACTCTCTTCTCGTGTCATCCTTCTCGTCTGCTGTGTCTTCCACTCGACTTCTGATGTTCCTAAGTTCCTGCACACTTAGACACAAGGATTAAAACACACATGCCCTAATTCAACTCGGTTGATCACATCAAAATCACCTCGGGGTACTTACACAATATTCACCTCCACGGTCAGATTGGACGACTTTAATTTTCTTACATAATTGAAGTTCAACTTCGGCTTAGAAAATTTTGAACATGTCCAACAATTGCAACTTCTCATGAATAAGGTACAGATAGCCAAATAATGAGCAATCGTCTATGAAGCTAATAAAATATGTCTATTCCAGGATGCCTTAGGAAATGATCCACAAATGTTCGTATGTATTATCTCTAGAACGTCACTACAACAATTTGCTCCCTTATTTCTTTTGTTAGTTGTCTTTCCCTTAACACACTCAATGAAGACATCATTCTACCTCAAATCAAACATCTAATGCACCCTTACCTCCCGTTGATGGCCACCGGAGCTAATCAGAAGAAGACCATGGATTGGCCGGAGCTCACTGTAGTAGTGGCGGAGCAGTGTCAATATCCCTGCTGATGGCCGAACAAATCAAATTGACCAACAAGAAAATAAATTCTAAACAATCCAATTTGATCCCTAAATCTAACCTTACCCTCACCGGTGGTGGTCGTCCAGAGTCGAACCTAGAGAAATAGGAGATCATACTTGGCCGGAAGTGGCTGCTTAGATATTTACAGAGGCAAAGTGGCCTCGGTTGATGGAGGATGGTTGCATCTGGCCGGAGTTGAGGAGATCCGGCGACGTCTACCCCAGATCGGTGTCTGGCCACGGCTGAGAGTGAGGAGAGATCAAGAGGGGAAAGGTCGACAGCAGATTGCAGCACCGACGGTTGTGGTCGGAGGAGAGGAGCTCGATTTGTGCTCATGGCCGAAACGAGGCTGGCGGTAACGTCAAGTGATGGCTACGACTAGTGGTGTCGGTCGGAGGAGGGAGAGGAGAGGCGGTCTGCGGGCTGATTGGGCTTGGCGACGATGGCCGACACTAATCGGGGAAGCGATGGTGACATCGATGCGGTTGAGAAGAGAGGTTGGAGGGGCTGGTAGCGACTGGCCGACGGCGACAACGAGCAAGGTCGACGGCTCGATCGGGGAAACAACGGCTGAAGAGGAAATCGAGAAATTTGAGAGGGGAAGATAAAAATCGAGTTTTATATTTGGGGAAGATAATTAATTACCCAATCTTATAAACCTTGGTTGATAATTACCCCTAAGTCTAAATGAAATCCATTAACCCCCAACCTAGGGTTTAATAATAGAAAATTTAATTTAATGAATTTCAACTTAGGTTAATTAATTCCAACTTAGGCTTTAATTAATTCCATCAACTCCCAGCTTAATTGATATTCCAAACAGACCTTCCAAAAGCCTGTTATTTACCTCCCCATGACCTTGCCATTTTTAGTTTCATTAAATTCCAGAAAAATTTCTGAAAAAATATTTAATGTTTTCAACTATCTTAATTATTTAACATTGTTTGTTTGTAAATTTATGATAGGTTCCATAATTCTATACGTGTTATTCATGAGATTAATAGAATCATGAATAATCATTGGAGAAGGGATTCTATGACATATACAAATACTCCAACACCCACAAAAGAACTCTAGTGGAACGAGCTCAAAGTATATCCTCTTTAGTTTATATATGAAATTAAAGTGAATATATAATTAATTATTTTGTTTTCATTGCAGCGGTCATTTACTTGGGACCCTAATGAGGAGTTAAAAATTAGGAGAATTTTCAAGAAAAAATATGGCGATCACATCCGACATGTACTTAAAATCATGCGAAGACCAGGGGAAAAAGCTACCCTCCATCATCGAGGAAAATTGGACTAGAATCTTCAATTTTTGGGCAACCGAGGAGAGTAAACAAAGGAGTCAATAGAATAAAGCAAATCAAGCTTATAATTTTGAAGACTCATTTGCAACATATGCGGGAGGCTCTATCAATATTAATGAGCATACCCGAAGATTGATAAATTTTTAAACTCCCCCAGTATTTTTTTAATCTATTTCAGACTATTATATTATTTCTAACAATACTTTTTTAGACCAAGGAAATGGGATGGGTACCATTATTTATAGACACTTTTACCCGCACATTTAAAAAAAAACAAGACTTGGAGCAGGAATAGAGCTAAAGTAGTCAAGGTTTGGATTAATCGTTGATCTTAATTTATAACTTAGATTCAAATCGAGTTATGTACTTGCTCTCTCTTTATATTATATACATTTCTATTATATCTAATTAAGATTATATGCATTTTAAAAATATTATTATTATAATTTTATTTTAATTTTTCTTATTACAATATAGGATAAATATGATGAGCTAGAGCTAGCATTGAGAAATTCGCAAGCTACTGATGAATCCCGCGGATCTTGATAATAATTTGGATTTATGGACGGAGGCGAGTGGAGGATCGAAAGGGGGAAGGATATTGGGAATGAGTTCTTTGAGCAGAACCCATAGAGTTTCTAGTACATCTTTTTCCACCCCACCAGCAGTAATAACACAAATTAATAACTTGGCTGAAGAAGTTATCACATTGAAAGGGAGACTCGCTCAAAGGGATCAAGATATGATTCAAAGAGATTAGGAAATGAGGCAAAGAGATCTAAAACTTAGCCAACTACGCCAACAACAGAACTTAATAATGCGACATCTTCAGTTATGCTCTGATGCCCCCTCGGTTATGTTGCCCCTGATGGTGACGACGACGATGATGGTGGTGGTAGTGATTGTTTGTGATTTTGTTTATGTATGAATATTATTTGTCTCAGAATTAGTATTTTTTACATTTATTATTTGATTATGAACCCTTCATTTTTGTATTTTTTTTATCAATACTGTTAATTTGTTTCGAACAGGGTTGGTGAAAATTGATCAATGTCGGAGGAAGTAAGTATATATTAAGTTTTGTGTTAGTTTATAAAATTTTCTTTTTTGTCTATGCAAATATTTTTTGTTTGTTTGTTTTGATGCAGAAAAAGAAGAAGAATGAGAGGAGAAGAAAGTGTCTGCCAAGAATGAAAAGAACGATGATTTATTGAGATGTTTGTATGAATGTCAGATATTTTTGGATATTATAACTTGTATGAATTTGATATGTTTGTTTTGACTTATTTTAGACATTTTCATGTGTATGTTGAATGTGGATGTTGGATTTTAGATGTGATTTGGTTTGGGAATGGATGTGGATGTTGTTGTTTTGGTTTAGATGTGTATGTTGTGATTTGGTTTGGATTTTAGATGTTGTGTGATTTGGTTTGGAATGTTTAATTGTATACACGATAAGTTGCTAAAATGGGCAATTTATGGAAAAAAAATATTTTGCGACGAATTTGGAGACAAAACCTTTTCGTTGCCAAATTATCATTAAATTACTATGCATCGTAATTCTGCGATATATTTTATTTTCGTCGCAGATTTGCGATGAATCCCATTTTCATGGTAAATCTGGGGTGAAAATGAGATTCGTTACAAAGAATCTTATTTTCGTCGCCAAATCTGGGACGAAAATAGATTTTTGTCGCAGATTTGCGTTTGGTGAATTTTGCAACGAATTTATTTTTCTTCGCAAAATAGCAACGAATTTTGCGACGAATAAAAAAATATCGTAGAATTTGCGACGAATTTACATATTTTCGTCGCAAAATTTGGCGACGAGTTATTCGCGACGAAAAAATTTTCATCGCAAAGTTCATCACAAATATTTTTTGTGATGAATTTTTTAATAAAATTGATCGCAAAATTTGTCGCAATTTTTTTTTTTAGTAGCAATTCACTAGTAATTTCTTTTTTTGAATAATTGTTTGGAGGCAAAGATTCGCCTCTTACAAAAGATAAAATGCAATAACAAATTTACCGCCCCTTAGGATTTAAAGCTTAAAGAAACAAGACAACCAATGAAATTTCTACTGACAATACTAGTTTGGAGCAAAGCTTCATTGTCAGAGTAGTACAACGACGTAGCGAAGGATCTTTTGCACAAGACGAGAGTAGGAAGGCGAATTAGAGATTATATTAAAGCCTCTGGTCGAGCTTCCTTATATAGCACACTATCAGTCAATTGATCCGCTTGATCGGTTGCCCGATCACCTTGATAATCAGATTCAAATCCGATCTATCAGTCAACTAGTTTATAGGTTCAGTCGATTGAACCTGTATTCTGTCAATACCTTTTTGCTACCTCAGTTCCTTGACGTTGATCCTCGGCTGCATGTTAGCCTCGCAGAGCTTATTCTTTACCATGTCTCGTACCATGTCAAAGTGTCGATCTTTATCCTTTGCTATGTCAGTCATCTGAGACTTATCTTCGTCCGCCTCAGATTCAATGTTAGCACATTGGACATCTCAACTGCCAAGTTATACACTGTGTTATCTCAGCTTTCGGTAGACTTGGCACATTCGTTTGATTATCTTAACAAAGTCACTGAGAATTAGTTTTATCTATTTTGATTATTCTTTTTTATATCTCTAAAATATGGCATTCTCTTTTGATTTATCTAGAAAAAGTATTTAAACTCGAATAGAAAGCATTTTCTTGGATGCTTATAACAAATTAATGGAATATAACCTTAATGCATTTGGAGATTGTTCTCTCAAAGTGAACGTCCCTTTTTCTCTTTGCTTTCTACCGTAAATATGAGCTAGTTTGCTCTTATATTTCCTGACATTATTACTGTGAAAACTAGTTCTATCAACAGAGAGACAAACATCTGATCTTAGCTGAAGTAGTGTGAAGAAATTTATGAAGGTTCCAAAGAACCTTCTCTTTTGATCATAAATATTCAACAAGAGATTACATTCGTTTGATGATTCAAGCATGGTACTTTGCCCATGTTACCTAGATTGCTAGTTGGCATAGCCTAGCAAAACATCCGTGATAGAGGAAAGAATTTTCTTTTCCCTCATTCGGTATTCGGCCTGCTTCTTTTTTAATTTGGTAGAGAAATCAGATTGTAACAGTTTGGCTGAACACGTAGTTCTTTTATTCTGCTAGAAATCCAGGGATCGTCCACCTTAGCATCTGTCATTCTGCATAAGGTGTATTAGCTGCTCCTTGTCTTGCAATCTTGGAGCTTTGTGATCTCAGTGAGTACTCCTTTAATAGCTTTGAGAATGATGAATCTTCTCTTTCCAGCAGTTTTGATGGAGAATCATATTCGAGTATCCTTCCTGCTCAGGAACAGGGAATTTTACATTTTAAAACATGAACAGACCATCTGGTACAAGACAAAATTTACAATTTTTCAGCTACTACTACTGATTTAGTGAGTCAGATACCTTCACCAAGAACAAGAATTAGGTGGCTGTCGATAACGGTGTGAATCCTGTGAGCTATGGTGAGAATGGTGCAGTCGCTGAATTCAGTGCGTATTGTATCTTGGATGATTCCATCTGTGGCAGAGTCAATTGAGGCAGTGGCTTCATCCAATACCAGAATCTTTCTCCTTTTCAGCAGTGATCTTCCTAAACAGAATAGCTGCCGCTGTCCGACACTCCAATTTTCTCCATTTTCAGTCACTGCAAAGAGCTTAGTGTCAATTGCTGCTAAACATCAACACTTAGGCTATCATTTAAATGCATCTATTTTAAGAATGTTTCATTTCGCAAAATCATAGTCGGTTCGAAATGTTGTACCAGTTGAATCCAGTTTCTTGTCTTTTTGGCGTATCAGATTACCGAGCTGACACTTATCTAGCACCTGAAAATCATAATTCCATCCTCGATTATTCTAAATGAAGCATACTAAAATAGGATCTAGATCATACAGATACTTCAACATATAGCAAGAATTATGACAACAAGAAATAAGTCTTTCATTTGTGTCAGAATTGATAGGTATAGCTTTAAACATAAATATTATGTTATCTCAAAGTCCTAGATAGGTGAAATGGTGTTATATCTATCTATCTATCAAGAAAACTCTGTAAATTAAAGCTCTTGTCGAAAAGTTGTCCCACATATAGTTTTGAGGGAGCTTAAGATGTTTAAATATATAAGCTTGTACAAGCTATTTGAAGGTAAGTCACAATTGCATGCAGGAGTAACATGGTGGATATAAATCACAATGGAATACTTTGTTGACATATTTTGCATATCTTACGTTCAGGTATATATACATGTAAGTTATGCCAAATAAGTGTTTGTAGTCCACTAACTTAGAAACAATAACATTAGAATTTTCCACTTGGTACTCAATTCTAATTCTAAGGGCCAAAGATTTTTGAAGGAGAAAGAATGTTGCTATGGGAGGGAGAGAGGAGACTTATTGTTGGATGTGAATTCTTCAAAATTTGGATGGATCAAACTAACCTAGGTCTTGGCCCTTTTATAAACTAGTACACAAATCTTGCTCATAAATGAACTATATCTCTTAAATTGCACCTAACAAATTAATATGACCCCTTGCTCATTAGGTCATAGAACCTAGGTCATTAGTGAACCACTTATGTGCATTACACATGATCTCACTATGTAAAGAAGCACATGGTTCCTCTACTAACTTCATCTCTATTTAAGAGAGATGTATTTAAATATTTCAATTTTCCCTCAAAAACTAAATGTGAGAATAAAATTCTCACGTAAAATTTCATTGAGGTTCTACCACCATTTTTTCCTTTTTCCTTTTCCATGTTTTTAAAGTCTTGAACCTTTTACATTTTAACAACTTCAAGAATCCCCCACCATTTTCAAAATAAAAGTAGTTTTTGAAAAACTTATTTTCAAACATGTTCCCATGTCCACCGGATGAAGAAAAGTCTTGGTCTTCATTCATTAGTCCCCCTTGATATTGTTTCCGTCACCTTACTAATACAGCATCCACATCCAATATGAATAAGTCATCCCATGTAGCCTTTTGTCCACGCCACTTGCAACCATAACATTGAGTTCTTAATTGCTATTGCCATTAAATTCCCATCAACTCCCTCCTCAAGGAGGATGTTTGAACTTAGCTTTGTCTTCCCTCTAACATCTTCTATTATTTGTATATGAATGCCAAAATATAGTAGGATCCTAAATCTCATGACCTTTACCGATTTGTCACTTCATCTTCAAATCCCTCCTCAAGGAGGATGTTTGAACTTAGCTTTGTCTTCCCTCTAACATCTTCTATTATTTGTTTATGAATGCCAAAATATAGTAGGATCCTAAATCTCATGACCTTTACCGATTTGTCACTTCATCTTCAAAAAAAATTACAATGCTAATGTATCTTAAGTTTGAAGGAAAGTTAAATTTAGGAAAATTCTATGCTCTTTTTAACATTTGTTCAAACTCCATTAGTGTTTTCTCTCTTAAAGATGGTCATCAAATTTAGTCCAGAGAATTCCATTGTAACTCTCTCAAGCTACAGTAAAGATGTCATTTTATTTATCAACTTTGTCAAATACCTTGTTTACTCTGTGTGACCTTTTAAATCAATTGTGTTGAAGTGATGCCTTGTTGATGTGTAACAATCGATGATCTCAAATAGTGTGGTTGCTTGCCTTAATGTTTATTTCACCCTCAACAATAGTGTGCAATTAGGTTATGATGAATTTCATCTATGCAACTAAATGGATTGTCCTTTTGCAATCAAACTATCAAGGATAATCTTGAAATTGACTCAATTAAAAAAAAAGATGTCATTAAAATTGCTCATTCAAGTATATAATTCCAATTGCTAAAGGTATTAGAAGGAAGAAGGCTATTGCTTTGGAAGAGAAGAGACATGATTTTCAATATGAATCCTATTTTATTCAAATACATTAACTAAGTTCAACCCTTACAAGCTAGTCTACAATAGGTTGTGTCTCTTAAGTGTGCAAGGACTTAGGGATATACACATAGAGTATCTGATGGCTTAAGATCTGAGTTAGATAAAAGAAGGATGGTATGATACAGTTGAGAAACTTTAGGACAAGGAACATTGAACGTGGATGTGATGGGAAGCAGAAACTGCAAGCAAGCATAAAGGATGACACAAGATGAGTGTCGATGGGCTCGGTGCATCTGAAGAACAAGGAGCTTAGTAGAAAAGTATATAGGTGGAGTGAGAAAGATGCATGAAAAGGGATCCATAGGGTTCAATGCATCCAAGGGATGAGAAGCCTGGTAGAAGACTATTGGAGATGTAGAAACCAGCTGCTTTGAGTTAAGGGTTGAGTGAACTTGTATTTGGGAAAGGGGTAGACTTCAACCTAAGTGAAATCGATCATTATATAGATAGGTTAGAGTCGAATTATCAATTTATTGAGGCATTCAACTGAGGGTTAGTTGACTGAGACAATCAACTAGAAAACTCACTGTAAGTTTGTATCAAATGGTGCACTCGACTGATGGCCTATGGATAGTCAACTATTAGTTTAGTGAACTAATGGCTTATGAGGAATCTCCTGTTGGTCTAGTTGATTGATGATTTGTGATCAATTGTGTTGATTTGTGATCAGTTGATTGATGTATGAGTTATTTGAGGAATTGCACAAAAATGTTTTAAACTGCGAGACTCAATCAAGCTAGTTGATCGATGGATGATGTTCAATCAACCAATGACCTTAGATGGAGTCATTGCAGGATTCATTCACAAGCTAGAAGAAGCAATCACACCAATTGACTTATAGTAGTTGGATGAACCTGTAGTTGTAGGAACTAATCGTAAGTAGGAGAAATTGTTGTATCAGTTGACTGATGGTATTTTACCAATCAATTGATGGATCTCACATCGACAAAATTGTGCTAGTGAAGCACTTTGTGGAGGAGAACTTTTAAAGAGATTCAAAGGCTTGAAATGGTTTATTATCTTCCATCTACATAGATCAACATCCCTAACTTTTTTATTGTTTGAGACTTATTGTTCTTAATCCTACTACCTCTTGTAAAACTCCTATACAACATTGATATTGTAAGAGGTTTCTCCACCTCTGACATTTAACTGAAGAGAGAAAAAGTAGTGGATTCTGGAAGTGACTCTCTAAAAGATAGGTCATGGACATAGCGATTATGGGGAATCATGAACCACGTCAAATAACGGTTTTGTGTTATGTTTTTTTGTTGCTAACATTGTTTTGTGCCCTTGTTGAGATTGCAACATGGAAACAAGATTTAAAGTTGCAAGCACACTATTCACCCCCTCTAGCAATCCAACTCACACCTACATGAGACCAATAGATTTTTGCATTGAACAACTTAGACACAAATGAAATGCATAGATTGATACCATGATTTACATTGTTTGAGGCATCATGATGAATCACAAGGGAATCATGACATTAATCATTAATTAACTATAGGAAAAACCATTAATTTAATTAATGAACATGTGACCCATAGATCATAGTTGGAAATTTTATATTTTAAAAATTATTTCATATTTTGAAAACTTTACTTTACAAATTTTACATCTAAGTTTCTAAACAAGGTTTGTGAAGTTAATACAAAGTTGAAGGTCTTTAAACTTGTTCATATTTGTGTCAAAATCATGTTTTAAAATGCATTTTCATGAAAATTGTCTTTTTCATGATAGATATGCATTATAGAAATCTCTTTGCAAAAGTTTAGAATTTTGGAGGTTTATAGATTTTTTTGATGAATTTCTAAAGTTGGCACGAAAGTGCAATTTGGAAACTTATCAAAAATCAATCAATTATTTAGAAAATAGTAGACTAGACCTATATTTAGTCAACTAGAGATTATGCTTAATCGATTGATACTTTGCTGTCAAAATAATTTTAGAATTGCTTTTGGTATTTAGGCTTGGTATTCTATGTAGATTCGATATAAGGATTAGAAATACCTGTTTAATATAAGATTATGGGTGTTTGGACTTAGTGCAATATTCTTCCTAATATGTTTTGTAGAAGCTGAAGAGGGAGCTAGCTTAAGTGTAGGGAGAGCCTGGTTAGGTCCCTAACATACTTATACTTTTTTCATTCATGATTATAACTTAATCATATTGTCAATCATTAAAAAGGAAGATTGTTGGTGTAATCACCCTTTGAGATAAGGATTGATCAATGTTTTGATGGATTGGGCTAAGAATTTAAGTTAGGATTGTTGTTGTATTTGATATGTATATTTGAGTCATACAAGACTTGGAGGTATACACTTGGAAATAACTTGGATTGGCCAAGGCCTGTTGATGACTCAATGGCTCAAAATCCATGGAGATAAAAAAAAGGATGATGTGGAGCATCTGAGAGATTAAAGGAGGAGGAGTATCACAGTGTGATTGACCCAAGGAAGCAAACTATATATGTGAAGACATGAAGGATGACACGAGAAGATACTGGCTCAAGCACATCCGACGGATAAGTAGCCTGATGAGTGATGAATTTAAGGTGAAAGTATAACTCTTGGTGAGTTGAGTGTTGAGAGAAATTATACCTAAGCGAGGGTAAATCTCAACATAGGCAAATTCAACCTTAGAAGTAGTTGGAGGATACTGAACATTAGTCAATTGATGCCTAAGTCATGGACTGAGTGTTTGTCGAATAGAAGGTGTTTCTGTTTGTGGTTATCTGGTATAGTTGACTAATAGACCATATTAGTCGACTAGTGAAACCCCTTGAGATTTGGGGTCAGATCCGTTTGTGGTAATGTCTAGTCAAATGAATATCAATTGATTAGAGTAAGCTAAGTCACTTGACCAGTCGATTGGAGCCAATCAACCTATAAATAGAATGTTTCTATTCATGGTTGAGTTAACCATGAGTTACTTGATCATGGGATCTATAGGCTGGTGATAAATTCTAGTCAACTGTTGCTACAAAAGCTAGTATGGAAGGTGCTATTGATAATGCAATAATTGTTAGATGAAATGATGAAAATATTGATCCAATTGACTAATGAAGTTTACCAATCAACCGCTAGGTGTCAAACAACAACAATAAAGAAGTTAGAAGAAAGCTATAAAAAGAGGACTTGATGGAGGATCGAAGGCTAACGCTCCTAGAATAATTTCAACCATCTTTAAGCCCTCTTGTACTCATTTGAGAGCATTTGTTGTAAGTTTTATTGTAAATCATTCAAGTGCTTATAAGAGGTTTCTCCACCTCTAGGATTTGACTAGAAGGAGAAAAGTAGTGGTTGTTCAAGGGTTAGGGTTATCCACATGAAGATTGATAGGCGACTAGGAGCCTAGGGGCTTCTGAACCATGTTACATCCTAGTGTACTGGGTTTGTTTGTCTTTATTTACATTTCTATTGTGTTTTATTTGCTGACCTTATCTAGTGATTAGCAAGAACCTTTCAAGTTGTAAATTAGGGATGTTCACAATTCATCGATAGCATCGGTCCTAACACTCGTGTCCTAAAATAGGTGACAACTTTCCTAGCAATAGGAAGCAAAGCCACTAGAGAATAATAATAATGGATGCAATCCATGTGAATAAAAAATCCTATGCATTCACATGCACACATCAATTGACCTTGAGTATTGTCCATTCCCTAGTATTTAGGGAATTCTATTGAAAAGAACTCTATAGTGTTGGATTGTGAATGATGTAGAGATGGATACACTAGAGGGGGAGGGAGTGAATAGCGATCTTATGGTTGCAAATAAAACTCAATCTACTCTTGCTATTGATCTAACAAGTTCACACAAGATAAATACAATGGAATACAAACATAAACAAGCAAGTACTTACACAATTACTAATATGTTGCTTAACATTGTTCAATAGTTCCCTAGACTCCTATTCCATTAACTATGATCCGTCAATGGATCACTCCTGGAAAGAGTCACTAACTTTCTCTTTCTTGGTTAACTACGGGAGGTGGAGAAACCTCTCACAAGAAAATATTACAAGAGGAAAGACTAAGAAGACTACAAGAGGCTTCTAATATGTTTAGCCAACACTATTATGCCAACCTTCAAGCTTCGACTGAGCTCCTCTTTTATAGCCTTTGGAACCTCTTGTTGTGATCTGATATGTTGCTAATTAGTCAATTGATTTGCACCCATTAGAGTAGTTGTTGAGTATCTAACCATTGTGCCACGACATTATCTATCATTAGCTCTTTTCTGCTTTCCATTTGTAGCATCAACTGACTAGATTGCACCATCAATCGATTTATCTACCATTAGTTGACTACCCGTTTGATGACTCTTTTGAATAGAAATATTATGTTCACTTGCTCCTCAACCTTATTTGACTGCCTAATCAAATCAACCATCAATCAATTGAACTCCACATTAGTTGACTAATCCAAACTACAAACCTCAAATTGGGGTTTTAGATTTTCTAGTCAACTAGATGTTCCTATCAGTCAACTCATCCACCATTTGACTAGATTCTAGTTCGAGTCAACTGGATTATAATCATCCTAATGATTGAGTTCACCTAAGTTGAGTTTTACCCTCTCCTCATGTGTACAAGTCACTCATCTCTCATAGTTCACCCATGAAGCTTACCTTAACTTCGCCCTTCACCCATATCTTGTCCGGATGCACACGAGCCCTCGATTCATCTCCACATGTCATCTTTTACATCTTCACTTATGTAGTGCATGCTCTATCAGCTGTCATCCTTACTACCTTGATATTTCTTATCCTACGGTCCCTCAGATGCTCTATGCAATCCTTCTCTAATTTCCATGGATCTCCAAGACACTGAATGTGTCACCTTGGTCATCTCAAGTCATCATCTATATCATCACTCGACCTCATTAAGCACAAGTTCTCTAAGATCCATTTGTGTTATTGTAAGTCCATGCACACTTAAATACACACATCATATCATACCTCGGGGGTGTAATTCCCGCACAATGGGAGGTACTTCACTCAATGATAGTATATTTATTATTATTATTTTATAAAATCTAATACTTAGCATATCAAATCACAATAGGCAAGATCTAATTTAAACTTTTGTCAAAACATCAAGATCTAAGGTTGCACAGGACCCACTCGGGGCATAATACTCCAACACAAAGGCCTCTCATTACATTTTGGGCCTCTCATTACATTTTGGGCCTCCCATTACTTCTATAAATAGATCCCTCTCATGTTGTTCAAATCACTCGAACTCATGTTGCAATCTCTTCTCTTGAGCTCTTCTCCTCCTCTACTCTTGAAAGAATTCTACAACTTTGAACGTTCTTCTAGACTCAAAATTTAACGTGATACTATTTTGAGTCGAAGCTTTTGTATTTTAGAAGATGATTGACAATAAATTGTAAGCACCTATGCAAGATAATATTATCTTATAGAGAAATAATCCAACCCTTGCATCAACCTTGGTAATTAAATTTTATCTAAATGATAAGCCTATCCAAAAAGGGTGCAATGACATCTAAGAGGTGACTCAAAAACCGATAATATTATGTCGGTGATAGACAATAATATTAAGTCGGCGAAGTATGATACCGGAAGAGTTGCATCTATTATGATGACTATCTCTACCTACAACATCATATTGATGCATGACTAGTTCTAGCCGATGAGTTGATTGAACGAACCAAAACTTGTTGGATCGACTTATCATATTTCTTCCTACACTACATTGTGCCTCATGTGCAGTGCAAACCTTATTTACCACATGTCTCCATTTATTACCACATTTGCATGTGAGAATTCACAATGTGCCTTGCATACGATGACTCCACTAACTCTACCTATTTCCTAGGCATAACTTTATAAGTATCTATAATATCCCAATCTCCCTCCAAAAGTTATACTTGAATTAATCCCTACATTAACTTCCTGAAATCTCCAAGAGGCTCTTCTTCTGACCTCATTTATGTTAAATATTTTTATTTTGTATGCTTCCAATGAGATGTTAGAGTTCATCATGGTTGTGCATGTCTGTTACCGTTGATTGGTTTGATCCCACATAATCCATATAGGTTTAATGGTTCACTTTTTATCTCTTCTCTTGTACTATTTGAGGTCAACTAACTTCAATAACAGATTGATGTAAAAATAATAGTGCATGGAACTCAAGCATCTATTTGAACCTCTTTTCCTAATATGCTTGATCTACAGTTAAGTTTAAACAAGCAAATACCATGCATGGTTAAGAACTATAATTAGCTGAGGTCAGTATCACGTTAGTACTAATGATTCCTATTCTTTTAATTAACTAGATTGTTGTAGTACTTAAGTTTTGGACAGGAATAACTTGCCTCCCATATTATGTTATCTGAGTATTCCTCCAAGGGATCAAGGTTGCCCCTTACTGTTCCCTCAAACATTGTAGGATCTTGAGGTATTATGCTTAGTCTGGAGCGCAAATCATGGAGACCTATCTTGAGTATGTCCAAATCATCAATTAAAATGCTTCCTTGTCTTGGTTCAACTATGCGGAAAAGTGCCTGTATCAAAGTTGATTTACCGCTCCCGGTTCGTCCTACGACACCTACTTTTTTTCGTCCAGGAATGATACATGTAATGTTTTTCAAAACAGATGGCAGATGTTCTGCATATCTGACCTGTATAAACGATAAAAAGAAGCCACAAGTTACTCACAGAAACATAATTTTTAAAGGCATTAAAAGAAACATAATATGTTGAATCAGAGTACTTCATATGTTGGATGGTTTATTGAGGTTTGCAATGCCTAGATGATTGATCAATATGGAAGCAAGAACGAAAATAAATCAATCAGTTGTATTTGAATTTGATAAAAGCTTTCGTTGTTTCATTTGTATATCCAGTAATTGCCAAAAATAGAATGAGCATAAGTGAAGCACTAGAGCTGAGTACATGAACATAACTAGGAAGAATGATGCAGATTTAGAAGTGAACATGGATGTATAGCACTTTGTTTATTCAAACAATCAACGTTTCTTATGAAGGCAACTAATCTAATCCAAAGATTACATTCCAAAAAGGTACAAATTAAACAAAAGTAAACCTAGGTACAATTTAGATTCTCCCCCTCTCTCTCAATTTAGGAATAAAAATGCTCTCTCACACAATTTAGTAGAAATCTCTCTCTCCCCGTATCTCTCAATTCAGAAAGATATTGCATTTTCTCTCTCTCTATCTATCAATTTGGAAATAAATCTCCCAAAATGGAAGACAACTTATCTTTCTCTCATCTGTGAAGGTGCCAATTTTGGGTTGTTGCTTTGTTTTGAAAGGAAATTCTTATTGATTGTAGCAAAAAAAAGAAATTGATTACGCTCACCTTAGGCGTCCCTCATAGCTCATCCCAAGGTTATGTAAAAGAAGGTAAATCATAAGATCAACTTATAGCTGACCGCTAAATGGCTAGATGGTGAGAGATTTTTTTTTTCGAGGGCATGCATCCGCCGAAAATTAATTCTTGCCCTATTGTAGCAAATCAGTCACTCACTAGTCAACTGAGCACCCCCGTGGGGACATGAAATTCTTAATGATGATGAAGAAGGAAGTTGTTCAATCTCTCAACTCTCTATAGCTTCCTCCTTTCCATTTTTTGGTCAATTTCTTACTCTCATGTTTGAAGATGACCATTGCCCCAGGAGAAATGGTGCGGCGGCAAGGCATCTTCCACTACAAAAAAAAAATGAAATTAGTGACGAAATTTAGCTACAAAATAAATTCGTCACAAATCTATAATAAAATTAATGACGAAAATAAAACTGTCGCTAATCAGCAATGAAATTAGGGACAAAATATATTTTGTTGCAAAGTTAACAACAAACATATTTCGTCGCAAAATTTATCGCTAAAATTAATTTTGTCGCAAAATTTATTTCAATTTTGCGATGAATTCGCTATTCATCGCCAAATTAACAACGCTTTTTAAATCCGTCGTCAAATTTGGCCAAATAAACCCTAAAATTCAAAATTCCCCTTCCACGTGATGGGAATCCGGCGACGAACTTGGAATTCGTCGTCTGTTGGCGACGAATAGAATTTTGACGCCAAATTAAACATAAATTTCGTCCCACCTATCCTCTCACCAAATTCCCCGACCCTAAACCCAACCCTAACTCCCTTCCCCCTCTCTCGGCGACGACGATGAGTGCTCCCCCTCTCTCTTTGGCGACGACGATGACCGACTGATCCGCTCGAGCCCGCTCCAGCACGCGAAGCTCTGTCAAGGCATAAGCTACTCTTTCTCCCCTCTCCTTTCCCCGCCCGCCCAAGAGCGTCGACCCCCTCGCCCCGCCCAAGATCCCGCGCCCTTGCAGATGCCCCTTGCAGCAAGACGACCACCCCAATCAGCTCGACTTGGCGAAGAGATTGAGGAGGTGACCGCTAAAGGCCAGGCCACTGTAGTTCACCGAAGTGGGGTTCGTGTGAGCTCCACTCCTCTCCCGCGACGTGAGAAAGCTAATTGTTTGACCCAAATTGGCCTTCTGTTGCTGGAATCAACTCGATGTGAAAGCTTCGGCTGTGGTTTTCTGGTAGGATTCACTCGACAAGAAGGTTAGTGTTGTATTTGTTCCGCTACTTGTTGTTCTTGTTCCATTGCCTTTTTCTACTGAAAAAAGGACCAACTTTTCTATTGTGTTGATTGCAATTTAATTTAGAGTCAAACAAATTCCTTCTCGATGAATGTATTGCTCATCTTGTCATGGGAATCTCATATGTTCTCTTCAACTCTTTCTTTGCAAGAATCTGTTTCTATCATCACACTTCTGAACAAATCACTACCTTTATAGTTCTTACAGTAAAGATCTTGTAATTATGGATACTGATCATTGAGATTGTTGAAAGAATCATTTGGGGGATGCTGATCATTGACCACAGCTGGATAAGCACAATATATATGAATGTGTAGATAGATGCTTTGGAAAGTTTAGGAAGAAAGGAAAAAGGAAAGTGTTCACTTGAAGAATGTGGTTGAAGATTACCTTTCGTCTTCACCTATTTAAATGTTGAGCTATGCAATCAATAGATTCAAAGAATTTGAGAGAGAGAGAGAGGTAAGTCTTAGTTATTGTTTGGATGATGATGAATTTGGGCATTTGACAGCCTGAGATGTGGTGGAGGGTGATCGAGTAGTTGAAGTAGGTGACAAACTTAACCTAATTAGGGTCTTTAGTTCTTACCCTTTTCTACAAGTTTTCATTAACGCGAAGCTCAATTAGTTTTAATCTACAAATTTATAAATCTTGTAGCTCAATTAGTTGTCTATATACTGTCTCATTCTTAAATTTATATATTTTATCTGTTAATGCACTGTATTTTTTCTATAGGTCATTAGAGGTGACATCTTGGTATTTTGTTTCACACACTCTCTGATATGTTATTAAATATGATAAGTTTTTTCATGTTCTTCATTATGTATCAAATTTTTATTTACTTTATCTTAACAATTTTGGTTGATAGTCTCGACGTGGTGGTCTTAGACAGAGTACTCTTGGCTAGTCTGCTTCAACACCTGACTCTATACCTATGCCCCCTTCCAGTTGCAAGACTTTCTCATGAACTTTCGCTAGTACCTTCACCAGTACCTTCGCAAGTTCCATCGGCTAAACACTTATTTGCTGAGAGGGAAGACAATCGAAAATCTATAGTCCCTTATAGAGATTTGTAAGTACTAAAGATTAAAATTTTACATGTATTATTTTTTTCAACTATCTTAATTATTTAATATTGTTTGTTTGTAACTTTATGGTAGATTTGTAAATTTTGTATGTGTTATTTATGAGATTAATAAAATAGTGAATAACCATTGGGAGGAGATTCAATGATTTATACAAGCACTCTAGAACTCACAAAAAAACTATGGTGGAACGAGTTTAAGGTAAGTTATCCCCTTCAGTTTAGTATGAAATTAAAGTGAATATATAATCTTTTTTTTTTCATTGCAGTGAACATTCACTTGAGACCTGAATGAAAAGTTGGAAATAAGGAGGATTTTTAAGAAAAATGTGGCGATCACATCTGACATGTACTTAATCATGCGAAGATTAGAGAAAAAAGTCACACTGCATCACCGATGAAAATTGGGCCAGGATCTCGAATATTTGGGAAACTGAAGAGAGCAAACGGAGTATAATTTTGAAGACTCGTCTGCAACATATGCAGGAGGCTCGATCAATATCGATGAACATACACGTAAATTGGTAAATTTTTTCAAACACTAATTTTTAATCTATTTGATACTATTTCATTATTTCTAACAGTATTTTTCTAACCAAGGAAATGGGGAGCGAGCCATTATTCATAGACACTTTCACCCGCACATTTTTAAAAAAGAAGACAAGACTTGAAGCGGGGAGAGAGCTAAAGCAATTAAGTTTTGGATTAATCAACTTAACTATATTGGATTACTCATCTTCTTTTAAGTAAGAGTTGTTTGACCTAACCAAAGTGACGCTACCTTGTTCTTCTCATGATTGACATTACCCATATTGACTTTCATCTGCATGTACTAGTCGAAGGTTTAGAAAGTTGGGCTACACATAAGTTTAACTTACATACTAGACACACCTCTGATATGTTCAATGAGAAACTAATATATCTTAGTTATGGGAACCATGGATCTTAATTTAAAGCTTAGATTATATTAGTTATGTACCTGCTCTCTCTTTATATTATATGTATTTCTATTATATCTAATTAAGATTATATGTGTTTCTATTATATTGTTATTTTAATTTATTTTAATTTTTCTCATGACAATACAAGAGAGATATGATGAGCTAGAGCTAGCACAGAGAAGTTCGAGTGTTAGTGATGATAATGATGGATTTGAGTCCTATGTTGGTAATAATATAGGTATATGGTTGAAGGTGAGTGGTGGACCGAAAGAGGGAAGAATATTGGGAATGAGTTATTTAAATAGAATTTGTAGAGTTGCTGAAACATCTTCTTCCATCCCACCAGTAATAAGGGCATAAATAAATAACTTGAACGAAGAGGTTAGCAATTTGAAGGGGATAATATTGCAAAGGGATCAGGAAATAAGGCAAAGAGATCAGGAAATTAGCGATTTGCACCAACAATAAAACTTCATAATGCAACATTTTCAGTTAAGCTCTGCTCTAAGTCAAATTTCCCCTGGTGATGGTGACGATAGTGATAGTTCTGATTGAATTTATTGTGTATGAATATTATTTATCTTAGAATTAGTGTTTTTGAACATTTGTTATTTAATTAAGTTTGTCAACCCTTCATTTTTGTAGTTTTGATTAGTACTATTAATTTGTTTCAAACAAGGTTAGTGAGGCCAAGGAAGGTGATGGAAATTAAAAATCCATGTCAGAAGAAGTAAGTCTTTACATATTTAGTTTTGTATTAATTTATAAGATTTTCTTTCTTGTTAAGAATGATACTTTGTGTTTGTTTGTTTTCTGATGTAGGAAAAGAAGAAGAGGAAGTATGGAAGGAGAAGGAAGTGTCTGTCGAGGAAGAAGAGGACGATAATATCTTTTTGTATCTTTCTCTCGTTTTGAGACCGTTTGTTATGGATATTTTGGATATAATGACTTGTTGAACTTGAAGAATGTTATTGGGTCTTTTGTATATATGATGACTTGAAGAATTTGTATGTGTTTGAGATTATTTAAGTTTGTTTGTTTTGTATTTGTATCTTTGTTAAAATTGAATTTTTATGTGTTGTATGTATATGATGATTTGAGAAAGTTATTGTGTTGTGTGTATATATCTGTTGTATATGTATGTATGAATTGGAATTGTGTGTATGTTGATCTGAAATAAGCAGGTTTGTTTGTATTATTCGTATACACGATAGAATGCAAAATGGGTAGGTTTTGTGGAAAAAAAATTGAGTTTTGCGACAAATTTTGTGACGAAAATTTTCATAGCAAAATTATCGTAAATACAGTGATTCTCGCAAATCTTGCATATTTGTAGTACAATTTGTCGCTATCAAAAATTTTCATAGCGATACAATTTTTGATAATTCTGCTATGAAAATTTTTCATATTTGCTATGAAATCTTGTTTTCGTCACAAATTTGTGTTTGAGAGAGTTGAATTTCGATGTGAATTGTGCGACGAATTTTATTTTGGTCGCAAAATTACAATGAATTTTTGACGAAAAAAAATTTGTTGCAAAATTTGCGATGAATTTTTATTATTTCATCACAGAATTTGGGATGACTTATTTGTGATGAAAAGTTTTTCATCACAATTATTTTTTGCGACGAATTTTTTAACGAAATTTGTCGCAAAAATCATCGCAAATTACCTATTTTTTGTAGTGTTTTCAATTTTCCAGGCATCTAAGGATCGAGTCCTAGCTTCGGCGAATTAACGGATGCATTTTTCTTAATAGACGGTTGACCTAAGAACACTGGGTTGATAGATCGCTCGCTTCGAGCGTATTTTGATTTATCCTAGTCGCCAGTGGAAAACTTTCATGCTGCCGGGCCAATTACACCTAGGATTAGTCGGCGTAAGCTAGATACCTGGTGCCAACTAAAAAAGAAGAAGATGACCATTAGGGCTACATGTGGCTTGGGCTATTGCAACCATTTTGAATTACATTCTTGGTGATAACTACCAAATAGGTTGTGAAAGTTATCGTTTTCTCCTCCTCCATTAGAATTTTCTTTAACTTCGGTGTGCTTGCTTTAGGGCAACAATAACAAGAGATGATAGTTTTAGATACAGTATTTATCATCTACAACCTTTTTTAGGTAGAATCCCTCTCCTTTGCTTAAGCGTTTCCAATGAATTAGGGGTCTCAATTTAAAGTATTGGTCAATGACGAGAATCAATTTAGACTATGACCATTTTTATTGAATTGTATTGAGAGTTGTAACATCTATCATCAAGTTACTTTAGCAAGATTTTTGCCCTCAATAGAAAGATTAATTGAAAAAGCAATTTTTTATGCAAACAAGTGTGACATACATGCTACTTTTAAGTCTCTTGGGCATAGGTGTTACATTTTTGGTATGATGATGTAAAGTGTTTTTGTTGGTGTAATCATGCCCGAAGTGGTTCGATTCTACTTTCAATTTTAATATTTGGGCAAAGTGTTTAAATTAGGTTTTGTCTTATGATTTAATAAGTGTGTTTGAATGTATAGGGACTTATAGGAACACACATGGAGCTTGAAGGGTTTGTGCTCGACGAGGTTGAGTAATGATATGGATAATTACTTGGCGTGGCTCAGGTAGCACACTCAGTTCTTGGATGTCCGTAGAGATCATAGAAGGATAATATGAGGCATCCAAGTGTTGAAGCAACTCTAGAGCAATGACTTGACATGGTCAAGTTGGTTGCTTTATAGCTTGAGGTCCATAGATATCAGAGAAGGATGACATGAAACATCCAAAGGATAGTAGGACAAATAGCATTAATGTAGCGAGGATGACAGATGTTGGAGGCAAACTATATACATAAAGATGTGAAATATGACATGTGGAGACTAGTCAAAGGATCATGTATATTCGAGGGACCAAGTAACCTAATGGGAGATGGTTGAGGGGGGTAAGTGAAGCTGCAATGGTAAAGACTCCAGTGATAAGCTATGAATGTTGAGTGATTAAGTCTCCTCTTTGGGTCTAGGTTTTGACTTAAACTTTGGCTTTACTTTGACTCCATTAGCTTTACCTGCAATCAGAGTTATACCCTTCTCCTTTTGATCAAGGTTAGTCTGTTCATGCAATTCAAAATTACAAAAGAATTTGTTTAACTTAATTAAAGATAAATACTTAGACACTTTATAAACATCCACCATAGATGACCATAAGGTTGTCCTTGGAAATGCTTTCCGTGCGTACCTTATCAAGTCACGATTTTTAACTTGTTCTCCGATTTGCATGGATTTCGTTGAGAATCTCCTTGAACCTGCCATGAGGATGGTTTGGAGTTGACTTAGCTTCCTTCTTTGCAGTTCTTGAGTCTGTTGAACCTTCGTGGAGTTCAATGAGCTTCTCTCAAAACTCTTTTCGCTACTAAATGGTCTAGCTTTACTCTATTGTTCCTGAGTTATACAACATTGAAGTGTTGTAGTAGCCCTTGCATTGGCTTGGGCTTTCATTTTAATGTCGCTAGTCCATTGATCGAAACTGACTAGCTCGCCATTGGAGTCTCTTGGTAGGTCAAAACCTACTTTGATAATCATCCGATTCTCGATTTCATTCATTAGATAGTACTTCATCCTACCCTTCCAATAGGCAAAATTATCGCTATTGAAAAGAGGAGGATGAGTTGTATTGTATCCTTCCTTCAAAGCCATAAAGACAAAGAACTTTTCCAAGATTTTGGCAAATATTGGGTAAGTAGCAAACAAGTGTTTGTTATCAGGTCTAGGACAAGATTAAAGTAGGTTTGGATTAGGTTTTGGTTTGAGATTAGGTTAGGGTTTGGTTCGGGCCGGCTCGGATTAGGATTTTTGTAAGATTTTAATTAGGGTTTGACCAAACTCAAGAACACAAATCCGATCCTAGGTTAGATTCAAGTTTTGCTTTGGGATAGTCAAGCGATTGTTTTTTAAATTAGCTTCCAGATTGTTTTTGGCTAAAGACTACTTTTTAGGAAAAAGAATGTTCTCTATTGAACTAGAGTCAACTAAAAAAATAGTCCAATTGACTCAATAGGTTTGAGTTGACTAATTTACTATAACATGTCAATGAGTTTTTTATTTGAATTCTAGTAGCCTAAAGATGATTTCAATTGACTAAAGTAATTTAAAAGGTGGTTGTTGGACAAACATGTGAAGCTTGAGAGTATAGACATACTATTGCTGCATCTAGCTGAGATATGCAACCAAGGATTGCTAGAAGGCCTCTTCTACGAGCTTTGGTAAACTTGTCCTGTACATATTGTTTGTATATCTTGTTTAGAGAAGTATTTTTCTATACAAGGTTTCTCCACCTCTGAAGGAGAATATTTGTGGAGGGATTATGGGCTTGATCCACTAAACTAATCGTTATTCCATAGAGTAGAAGGACTATAGGTTTAAAACATGTAAAAGATCCTTGCTAGCATTATTCTTTCTTTTTTGTCTTGCATTTTATTATTATTATTTCTATTGTGTTAACATGATCACACCTTGAATTGCTAATGAGTTTTGATTGGCCTTGCAGATGTGCAAGCGAAAGCATAATCTCTATTTTGTAGAGCAAGACATTATTCACCCTCCCCCCTCTCTAGTAGTTGATCATACCTCACCATCTATCAATTCTATCAAGATGAGCAAAGTCAAGATTCTCAAGCACATTGAGTAGACTAAAAGTTATTCTAGTCAATTAGAATGTTGAGTTGACTTCAAATCCTTTGTTCTAGGGACGTTTTCTCTATTTTAATCAAGTATATTGAAAATCTTTGAGTTGACGTAAAAGTATCTATTGGATGGATATACTAAACAATCAATTGTATCAATTGGAAATGGTTGACTCAACTAACTTGGATTTGAGTTTAAAGCCTATTTGTGTCAAATGAAAATGACATTCATTGGTGGACAAGCTTGTGATCTTAGCTAGTTGAGTCAACCTAAAAAAGTTGAGCCAACTAAAATAAATTTGAGTCCATTAGAAAAGATTGAGTCAACTAAAGAGTAGTCATTGGCCTATCGTTTCCTTGTCAAGATTTTACTTGACTAAACATGAATTGAGTTGAATCAATCAACAAGAAGCTATCTGAATGAGCACCTTCATTCTTTATTTGAATGCTATCGTGCTAGTATAAATAGGATTAAAAGGGACCTTGAATAAATAACTCCTACACAACTAGTATTTGTTGTGTAAATGCTCGTTCTGAGATTTTTACTTGCTCTTGTATTATTGTCCTTTATTCTTAAAGCTTTTATTCACAAAGAAGATATACATTTGTGCGAGGTTTATCTGCCTCATTCAAATAAATTTTTGTAGTTGGATTTTTAGCATGATCCACCTACAGGCTATAGAAGGACCAGAGGTTCGAACAACATAAAGATCTCCTTTTAGAATTGCTTTCTTTTGTGATTGTTTATTATTATTATTCTGTTATGATTATTCTAACATGAACAAGCACACAAGCATGACACGAATCACTAACGAGTTTATTTGACCTTGTACAAATGCAAGAGAAAGCAAAATTTGTATATACAGGTTAAGTCTCTATTCACGCCCTCTAATTTTCCGGTCATCATGGATCCCTGCACCTATAATTGTCCTACTAGTGTTACCAACAATGCTTACCTTCTAATTGAGTTATTAGGAGTTTAACTACTGCCATTGTTGCTACAAGAATTCATTACTACTAGGTTTGTTTGATGCTTTCAGCTTTTATTTGGTTTTCTACTATATCCATTTTGTATTTCATATTTATGGGAGATTGTCTTAAGACTTTGATGCAAATTTATTATTCTGAACTGTGTTACTACTGCTTGTGTAATTATTTTTATCTACTAATGATGCCATGTGAGAACATAATGCAAATATCGTTTGATGTCCCTACAGCATTGTCAATAGCTAGCACATGGCATGCTGATGAAATTGCTCCAAACTAAGAAGAGCTCATTGCCTCACTACTACATAAAGGGTATTTTTTGTAGTATGATGACTATAGAGAACATTAAAGTGCATATTCTTTATAAATATATATTTGTAACAATTTGTCTATTATTCTGAAAATTCATGTAAAATGAAATTTGAGTCATACCTCTAGGTTCGTGAAGCATATACTTCCAACTTGTGGCCAATTAACTGTCGGTCGGAACGTTTCCATGACTAAAGGAGCTTCACTTGGAATTCTGGTGTATTGCATTATCCTTTCAACTGAGATTATTTTGTTTTCTGCATTGCAAATATTCCAGATGACAGATGCTAATTGTGAATTGAGATTTAACCCATAAGTCACTGCAAGTCCTGCAATGCCTGCCCAGCATTCAAACAGATATTCATTTGGTTAATGGTGGCAAAATGAACTTATATGAAGTGGAATATCAATTAAACTGAAGGCAAATGTTATAATTTTCATGTTCGCATATACTTACTTGGATTGAGAAATCCTGCTGGTAGGTTGACAAGCAAAATTAGAGAGAAACCGAATACAAAGTTTGATAGCAGGTTGAGTCTTAACGACAACCATTCCATTGCAGAAATACTGTGAAACCATGGCCTCGAGTGATTATCTATCAGACTAAGGTTTGTATCGCTGAAACGATCTTTCTGCTCAAATGCTCTGATAGTAGGAGCCCCAGAGAGTGATTCAGAAAAGTGATGAAGGATGGGAGCCTTTTGGATTTCTGCCAACCTTGCCAATTCTCTTGCAGTAGGTGAATAGTATTGCTGCATTAGTCAGTCAGGAAATTCAGTTTTTTACTTTATTTTAAGTTGTATTCAAGTGAGGCTAAGCCCCATCTTTCTATTTTCGACTGCTAACACCAATCTCTGACGACAATTGTTATATTTTCAGGTGACCAATCAATCTCTTATATTGATTGTACATTTTTCTTTTAAAAAAAAAAGATTTTCTTTTGAGATGAGAGTCTTACTTGATGCCAGATACAAATTGCTGTCACAGGAATAAATATCGCAAAGACTGGCCAAGCAACCTGTGACATGACAGCAATTGTCCCCAAGATTTGTATAACAGAAAATGCACACCAGCCTAATTTCCCGTGTAATTCTAAGTCAAGCACACTTTGGTCCATTGAGGCCTAAAAAAATGCACGATTAGTAGTTAATCTAATCGTGAAGAAATACTAAGCTAGGGATGAATCGAACTACTAACCCTGTTTAAAATCCTCCCAGTTGGTGTCGAATCAAAGAAGGACATTGGAGCATGAAGGACGCTATGGAGCATCTTTTGGAAGAAATGTTGGGATGTGAGAAGACCAGCTTTCACGAGTAGCATTGCTCGGATTAACACACACAATGCACATCCAAGTGAAAGAACTACATACACCATGAAGAGAATCTCGAGTGACACAGGAGATTCTGTTGTATTGGATGGAGGAGCAGCCCATGCCATCCAATAGTTGCTCGCTACTTGCAATACTTGGAAGCATGTTTGTGATAGAATTATTATTGGAACCAAGGCGCCTCCTCGTACCGCAGTCAGGTATGACCAATAAACATATTTCGAAATGCTTCCTGTCTCTCTTTCCTCTTCCTGCGTCAGTCTACCTTTGTCAGCCATATCTTGAGACAGATCATGTTCAGACTCTTGGTTTCTGATAATTTGGAATGTATCTGAAGTTTCTCCTGCATCAGAGTTATTTTTGCTCGATTCCTCGGGAACACCTTTCTCTGCAGCAGTTGCTGTCGATGATTTGCTTGAGGTTTCAGCATTGGATACTAGTTGGAGGGCGTCGCTGTGAGCTCCAACTAACGCCTCAAATTCTATGTTTTGTCGAAGAAGTTCATCATACTTTCCTACTTGAGAAATTCTTCCATTCTTCATTACCTGTTATATTAAATAATTGCAGTTGCAATTAGCTGGTGGGTTTAATTACAGCATAATCACAAGTTAAGCTAGTTTTTGCTTACCAGGATTAGGTCTGCTTCTGGAAGAAATTCAACTTGATGTGTAACGTAAAGTACGGTCTTGTCTCTAAGGGTACCCATCAAACAATTCTGCAAAAGCAATGAACTTGTTTTGTTGATACTTACTTTTTAGGTGACAGAACCAAGAAGAAACAGAGGGATTATAGTTTGAAAGACATTTTATACATGATAACCTTGAAGAGTTGAGTGCCAGTGTGAGCATCCAAAGCACTGAAAGGGTCATCGAGAAGATATATATCAGCATCCTGATACACTGCTCTAGCAATTTGGATCCTTTGCTTCTGTCCTCCGCTCATGTTTATACCTCTCTCTCCAATCTCTGTCAGGTCTCCATTAGCAAAGAGCTCAAAATCCTTCTTTAGTGCACAAACCTCAATTGTCTCTTCATACTTTTCACTGTCAAAATGATTTCCAAATACAATATTCTCTCTGACATTTCCTGATGATATCCATGGTGATTGAGAAACATATGCTTTACTTCCACTGATTTTTACTCTCCCCTCCAGTAGGGGTATTTCTCCAAGGATGCATGACAGTAAACTAGACTTCCCTGAACCCACGGTACCACAAATAGCTACCTTCATTCCTCGATGCACCGTCAAGTCTATATTTTCGAGTGTGGGGTATGCAGATTCCTGATTCCAACTAAATATCCCGTGCTCAATCACAACATCTATTTCTGATTCATTTCTCGGAACAAATTCAACTGCATCAGTTTTCATTTCATCTTCTTGGAGGAACTTTGCTATTCTGTCTGCTGAAACTTTTCCCTGTGCAAGTACTGAAAGTAAATCTGGGAGTGTCATGATTGGCTCTTGTAGCATTCTGAATGTTGCCAATGCAGACAAAACTCTGCCTGCGGTTAGAGGGATTCCTTGTATTATACATGTTCCAAATGTTGCAATGGCTATCAACAAGGGTGCACCCCAAAATATAAATGCTGAAACTGCTTGCAGTCGCAGTGACAACCACAGACAATCATGCTCATTTTTCCTTAAATCTTGAATTTTGTGAAGATAATTTAGATCCCAGGCTTGAAGTTTCAATATTTTCATGTTCCGGAGAACTTCTGCAGTTCCTTTCATTCGTTTATCTTTAGCCTCCATGATTTTACTCTGGAATCTTTTGTGTGCTCTAGCTATAGGGACATTGCATGCCATTGCCATGGCTGTTGCTGCTGATCCAGCCAAAGCTCCCGCACCAAGATTCTTATAAAGAACATACATGGCCAATGAAATCTGAACAGGAAGCATCCAAATGATATTCGAATACCACATGACATCTGTAACTCTTTGGATATCCACAACCATGTAGTTGATAATCTCTCCACTTGTATGACTCTGATGTGATTGGTTTGATAGAACAAGCCCCTTTTTGTATATGTGGGATATTAGAGCAGCTCTTAAACGCATCCCAAGCTGTCGGGCACCAAAAAACCATCGTCTCTGGCACAGAGTCTCCACCAGTTTGGCACACAGGAATGCTATTACTATTAGGTAGCCACTTTTCAAACCATGCTGCCTCTCGTCTCCTAAGAATTTGACAAAGTTGTCAATCAACAAGGGTCCAACATAAGAGGCCCCTGCAGATACAACTGCAAAGCTTGCGTTGATTGCTGCCTTTTTCCTTATCAACATGAATATTGCTGCATATACAGATGAAGTACTCAGGCCATGCCTTTCTTTGACATGATTTAGGCATCTGTTAAATAAACTGGACATGGAGGCGGATGAATCATTTATAGCAACGTCTGGTACTTCATTCATTTCTAGTGGCTTCCTTTTACCAATAGCAAAAAGTGGGTTAAGCCATGAGAAGGTTATTAGCTGGAGGAGACTTGCACTCCCGTAAGGAGAATAATTCATCTTCTGCTCACTACTTTGCCTCTGTGATTCTGATATCTGTTCAGTTTGCAATAGTGGCTGTTTGAGGCTACAGGCATCATAACTAATCCCCGTTCTACCTCTGATTGAGACAACAAAGAGTACTACACACGGAAAAACACTCATTATTTCCATGTATTGTTCTACTCTTAGGAATGACCTTTCGAGGAGAATGGATATATCTAGAGCAGCACACGTAGCTGATTGCAGGAAGTTGCATATGAACCATGATCTTATAATCCAAGAGAGCTTTAAAGTTGTAGCTTTCGCAAGTCTAAGTATTAAAATAAGCAAAAATATCCATGATATTAGCTGACTTGCTTCTGCCATAGCTGACGTTAGGTAGCTGCAATTGCCTTGGTTTCCTTGTAGCAAAAGGAAAATAAGTTTGAATAAACTGCTGGCCACTAATATAAAACAACAGAATCTGGTGACTTGGTATGACAAACCCAAGTTTATGCTTCCAAATTTGTTCTCATCAATAGTGCAATTTTGCTCGTCGTCAACTCTGGCCCTGCATTTCTTTCTGCAATGTGCCTTCCATATGAATTGTGCAACGAAGTAACTGATAATAACGAGATGGACCAACGTAAAGATATTTTTCCAGAAACAAACGGTGATCATCTCTTTCCATCCTTTCCGAGATTGAAACGAGGGGAAATCTACAACAGCATGAGAGAAGAAATGAACTAGTAACTGTGCTGTAACTTCAGGTTAGACGAAGGACACACGTATATATGTTCAAAAAATTATTTATTGTGATATATATAGCAAGGTTACATTGGATAAGTAACAAGCGAACCATATGTTATTATTTGGGCCAAAAGCCAATTAATCAATCTATGGAATGATAAGAGGGCCAATATCGGTTTCACACATAACCGCGTAAGTTAGGAAGCGGTTAGTCAACCTTTTGAGTGGCATACGTGAGTGGCCTCGTATCAGTTACAGGCAAGGAGTGAACTCCTCGAGGCCTACAAAAGGGAATCCGAGGAAGCAAAGAAGAATATGCTCCATATCTTGAAAAGGGTGACAAATGTCCCTTTCAAATTCAATGTGATTTTGAGTCTTCTCTCGAAGCTTTCCCTATAGAGATTCAGATTTAACTCAGTTGAGGTTATAATTAGTCTCTAGCTAAACTACCTTGATAAAACCCAATTGCCTTGCACTTCTACTGACCTTCCTTAAGTTTGTTTGAATTGCCCTGCAATTCAACTGACCTTCCTTAAGTTTGTTTGAATTTCCTTGCACTTCCACCAAACTATGCTCACCTTAAACTAGCTGCACTTCAAACTCTTGTACTCCTTCAGCATCAGGGTGACATTCAAGCATGCATAACTAAGTGCAATTACCATAAGTTGACTACTTTTTATGTCTATATGGTTATAGCTGAGCACTTCCTGGCTTAGATTTTTTCCCCGACCAAAATAAGACTTGCAAAGGATTGTTGCCACCTGTATAAAAGCATCAAGGTAGAATTCAAATGCTTAATGTATGTCATCCGTATTATTTGATAACATAAAAGTGGCAAATGATTAGAAAAGTTTGCTTAGTTGGGAAAAACCTACATCCTAACAATTGGTAGATGTCAAAGTCATTTGCACAAATCTGTTGGAAATAATAGACAATAGAAGGGTAATTGGATGGATAATTGCTAGGACTCCGAGGGAATAATGGTCGGATAGCTAGAGTGGTGAAGAACACTTGACTTGCAAATACATCTCTTACTCTTGCTAATGTTTTTAGCAGGTCAATCAAACACAATTAAATGTAGTGGAAAATACACATAAGCAAGATCAATGCTAACAATATTGATATAATGTGGTTCAAAACCAGCATTCCTACTCCACGACATATCTCCTGAATCTCCACTATAGTTTCTTCTTCTTGGATGTCTTCTAGAGGCCGAGGAACTTCTTATACAAGTTTTAATACAAGTGAAAGCTTAGCAAGACAGCAATAAATCTAGCATATAAAATACTACAAGGAAGCTTAAGAAATATTAGAATGTTGCTCAAGTTTCATCATTCCTCAAGGGCTCACCTTCAAGTTGTCTTCAACCTTCGCTTTTATATTATGTCGCAAACTAGTTGATTTGTCTATCATTCCGATCGACTGAGTTTGCAATCACTTCAACCTCTAGTCTGGTTATAGATCTTTGAGTTGACTTGATTCTGCACTGCTTGAATGTTCTCCTTGCAATGGCTACTTAGTCGATTGATGCCAACCTCAATCGATTGCCCGGCTTTCTTGCATCCTTCCTCTACTGAGTCAATGGTCTTCTTTTTGACTTTATCAGGGATCACTCGACTGTCTACCATTCCAATCGACTTAGCTCATCTAATTGACTGCTTAGTTGATTGAGCTCCATACAAAAATATTATTTCGCGAGCCATCAAGATTGAGTCGACCTCTTAGTTGACTTAACTTATCAATCGACTAAGAAGTGTTCATAGTTGACGGGGAGGTGTTCCTAGTTGAATGGGTCATCGACTACGATCATTCTAATAATTGAGTCTTCACATAAGTCAAGAGCTATCTTAAACCCAAAGTGTAGGTCTCTCAACTCTCACAGCTCACTTAAGGGTTTATCTTACACAGCTTGACTTCGCTCATAAGGCCATTCCTTATTAGGTTTGAAGTCCCTCGGACCCTCAACTCACTTCACTTGTCATCCTTCACTCTTTACCTATATAGTTTGCCTCCTTCCAACTGTCATCAACATTGCCACCTCGATACTCATCATCCCATGGTCCTTTGAATGTCCCATTCCATCCTTCTTTAATCTTCGGTGGACCTCAAACCATTGAGCCACCAACTTGGTTGCACCAAGTCAAACTCCATGAGCTTCTGTAAACACCACTCAATGCTTCTCATTCTATGATGCCTTGGATGCCTCATACATCCTTCTCTGAACTCTATCAAACCTCCAATCCATTGAGCATGTCATCTTAGGAGCAACAATAACTCATTATCCACACTCAACCTCATTGAGTCGCAAGCTCCATGAGCTTCATCTGTGTTCTGTCAAGTTCTTACACAACTTACCACACATCAAATATATAGGTAAAGCATAATTTAAATGTTTGCCAAACACATCAAAACTCATGGTTGAGTCTGCCTACTTAGGGCATGATTGCAGCAACAACAATTCGAGGAGGGACTTTGATGAATAGAAACAGCTAGAGAACTTGTTTTCATACACAAACAAACCCCACCTATCTATAGGGGTTAGAGATGTAAAATACATGAGCACATTAAGAGTACAATACTATATTATTTTCTGTACTCTATTATCCTAACTTGGTAAAGAAATTGACTAGCTAAGTGGAGGACAAAAGAAAAAACCAATTTTGCTAATTAAATACTCAACACCACCCCTTTTAAACTGAATTTGTCTTCTATTTTTCATGTCAAGTTGGATCTTGAACTTGTTGAAGACATCAACTTCAAATGGTTTGATGAAGATATTAGAGACTTGATTGTGAGTGCTTGCTCCCCACATTCTTGTTCTTTACATGTTTTCAAATTAAATAAAAAAGAAATTAACATGCTTGCTCCTTTGGTGATAAACCAGATTCTTACCTAAAGCAATCCCCGACGTACTACCTACGAAAATTCTTGTAGCTTCATCTGGGACAAACTTCTTAGCAATATTGCATGGCTAGAACAAGTAAAGGACACAACATACTCAACTTCACAAAATCGGTCTCACCTATTAGTCAATTGATCATATCTCAGTCTATTATTTAGTCTATTAACTTCCAAATAGAAATATTTTATTCATTTACATTCTAGCCTAAGACGATTGCCTAGTCGACTTAACTATCAATCGACTAAAATCAATCATCAATCCGTTGAAACATTGACTCCAACCATTCTAAGGTTGACTCATCATCTTACCAAGAGATCCCATGTCTCCTAGACTTCCTCGTCTACCTATTATTAGTCAATCTTAACCTACCAAGATTTTAATTGCTTAGAGGCCTAGCCTTCATGACTTCACCCTTTACCTAATATAAGTTGACCTTGACATATTAGGACTTTCACTTGCCCAATCTTGAGTTAACTTTAACTCACCAGAACTTTCACTTATCCATCAAGTCAACTTTAACTAGCTATGACATTGTCTAGCCTCGAGTCGACCTTGACCTATCAAAACTTTAACTTTCCCAACTTAGGTCAACCTTGACCCGCTAGGTTTCTCATGTTCCTCGAGACTATTCTTCTAGGACTTTCACTTGTTTGGCATCGTATCAAATTTGATATGTCAGGACTTCATCACTTGCGAAGCATATAGTCAACCTTTGTTGGAAATGTGAATGGAATAAAAGGGGTGGAGAATAAGAGACTTCATTATGCATGGGACTTTAGTCCCACATTGGAAGTTTCTTGATTTTAGTGTTGATTTATATTGTATCACATGTATTGATGATGTGAACAAATGCATAAGGAGAGGCTTTATCTCACGCGTGGGTGCGCAAGAGGGCCTTGATTACACTGAACCAAGATTGACTCGTGTGCGAGTATGACTTATGCACATCAAATGTCGGACCAGTCCAGGCAAAATTTTCCCAAGAGAATGGATCAACATTTTGCCGAAGACAACGGCTAACCATTAAGGCTGCTTACATTTTGATCTTGACAAGTAAAGGCAATAAATGACTTTTAATTAGTCATTGATTGATCTGAGCTTCTATATAAGGAGGCTATGGCCAGAAGAACAGAGGACAACGGAAAAGCAAAAGTGCCTAAGCTCTCCACCTGCATTTTCTCATATTCTTCTCTATCGAGTATTCTTTTCGCTCGGCAGAATATTCATGATAGCATCCGGGTACCTCTCGGTTCGCTACGACCGTCAGTGCTTGGTGGTAATCACAGTTATTGTTGATTATATCCTGGGAAACATGCGTCTGTCGTGACCTGTAAGTACTGTCGGAGGGGAAGAATCTGTTGTAAGGAAATTGTGTTGAACGCAGACCTCGACATCTTCTCGGTATCCTCCAATCAAAAATTTCTCCATTCGAAAATTCCTCCAGTCGGGAATTTCTCCAGCCGGGTTTTTTCCCAGTCGGGAATTTTTCCAATCGAAAATTTCTCCGGTCGAAAATTTTTCCAGTAGAGAAATTTCTCCAATTGGGATTCTCCAGTCGGGAGTCGGGAGTCAAAAATTTCAAGGCAGCCCAGTCTTCCCAAGCAACATTTCCTTCTCTGTTTGGTAACTTGAGATTATCAGCTTAGGTTATCTCGACAGATAAGTCTGAAATTAAAATTTTATCATTTTCAATTCAGTAAATTCCCTTAATATCTCCGGTAAAGATTGTCCAACAATCTTAAAATAGATTCAATTCTATTAAGATGACCATTGAAAGTATTGAGGTGCAACAGACTCATCACATTAAGGCTCCCTCTGCCCCGATTGAAAATGTTCCAATCAATCATAGGGAAAGACCAGAGAAGTTTACTGGATTGAACTTCAAGAGGTGGCAGCAGAAGATGCTCTTCTACTTGACCACGCTCAATCTGGCTCGGTTCTTGACCGAAGACCCTCCCAAGAATGCTGAGGATGCTGATGTTCAGACCATCAGTGCAGTAGAGGCATGAACTCATTATGAGTTCTTCTATCGAAACTACATCCTCAATTGCCTTGCTGACTCATGATATGTTGTGTACAGCACGGACTATGGGAGTCCCTGGACAAGAAGTACAAAATGAATGATGCAGGGGCCAAGAAATTCATTGTGGGTCAATTCTTGGACTATAAATGATTGAATCCAAGATGGTGATTAGCTAAGTCCAGGAAATTCAGGTTATTCTGCATGAGATTCACTCAGAAGGTATGGTTCTGAGTGAAAACTTCCAGGTGGCAGCAATCATTGAGAAGTTGCCTCCTGACTGGAAGGACTTTAAGAACTATCTGAAGCACAAGCGGAAGGAGATGAACGTGGAAGAACTTGTTGTTAGACTTTGCATTGAGGAAGACAACAAGAGTTCCGAGAGAAAGTTATTCTCTTAGGCTACTGTGAAAGCTAACGTGGTCGAGCACGGTCAAAACTCAAAACGGAAGAACCCCAAGTCTTCCAAGCTGGGACTAGAGGAGGCATCAACAAAAAAAGTTCTCTGGGAAATGCTTCAATTGTAATCGAGTCGGTCACAAATCTTCGGAGTGCAAAAAGCTAAAGAAGAAGCAGGAGGCCAACCTGAACGAGGATCCAAAAATGGATGACCTTTGCGGCGTGGTCTCTGAATTGAACCTGGTGGGTTTAAACCCTCGATAATGGTAGATCGATACTGGAGCTACTAGACATATATGCTGCAACAAGGAGCTTCTCTACAACTTTGAAGAAGTCAAACATGGGGACAAGTTGTTCATAGGAAACTCAGCAACCTCGGATATCATGGGCCAAGGAAAAGTGGTGCTGAAAATGACGTCGGGCAAGGACCTCACTCTGAACAATGTATTGTATGTTCCGGAGATTCGAAAGAATCTAGTGTCCGGATCACTGTTAAGCAAGCATGACTTTCGCATTATTTTTGATTCGGGCAGAGTTGTACTGTCTAAGAAGGGAATATTTATGGGAAAGAGCTATGTATCTGATGGGCTTTTCAAGTTCAATGTAATGGCCATTAGGCCTAAGATAAATAAAATTGAAAGCTTTTCCACTTATATGCTTGAGTCTTCATGTTTGTGGCATGGTAGATTAGGACATGTTAACTACGATGTGTTGCGTAAATTAATAAACATGCAAAGTATATCTACATTCCACCTTGACCCAAAACACAAGTGTGAGACTTGTGTTGAAGCGAAAATGACAAGGTCATCCTTTCAACATGTTAAAAGGAGCAAC
Organism: Hedychium gardnerianum; assembly: GCA_038050645.1. Lineage (NCBI taxonomy): Eukaryota > Viridiplantae > Streptophyta > Magnoliopsida > Zingiberales > Zingiberaceae > Hedychium > Hedychium gardnerianum. Next base: position 6,856,592 of record JBBUKS010000021.1, read on the forward strand.
GAACCACTCGGCTTAATTCACACTGATGTGTGCGACCTAAAAGGTACACCGACACGTTATGGGAATAAATACTTCATCACTTTTGTTGATGATAATACAAAATATTGTTATGTGTATCTTCTCAAAAGTAAAGATAAAGATATAGAGAAATTCATTCTCTATAAGAATGAGGTTGAAACCCAACTTAATGAGAAGATTAAGGTGGTTCGAAGTGACCCAAGCGGTGAATATATATCATCGTTCGCTGAGTTGTGTACTGAACATGAGATCATATACAAAATAACAGCTCCTTATACTCCTCAGCAAAATGGAGTTGCTGAGCAAAAAAAATGCACTCTAAAGGAGATGATGAATGTTCTTCTATTGAGCTCTGGACTGCCAGAGTTCATGTGGGGGAAAACTGTGTTAATAGCTAATTATCTTTTAAATAAGGTACCCCGAAAGAAAATAGATAATAACCCTTATAAGTTGTGGAATGAAAGACAATCATCCTACAAATATTTACGAATGTGGGGGTGTCTCACCAAAGTTTTGGTGTCTGATCCAAAAAGGATTAAGATAGGACAAAAAATTATTGATTGCATATTTATTGGATATACACATAACAGTAGTGTTGGGGTTGCAAGGTTATAAACAAAGTCTCATATTGAAAACACATGGGAAAGATCATGGGCTTATAAGGGAAAGATATCTCCATTGGTATGAGGTCTTTTGGGTAAAGTCCAAAAACAAATTATGAGGGCTTAGGCCCAAAGTGGACAATATCATATCATTGTGAAAATATATCTAAATTCCTTTGGTCCTAACAATTGATATTAGAGCCCGGATTACCAAAAAGTCTAATTGCCGACTGTGCACAAGAGCTATGGTCTAATCGAACCATGTGAGTAGAGTATTGACCTCGAACAAAGGAAGTAGGGGCT
>JBBUKS010000021.1:6891859-6918960 GCA_038050645.1 Hedychium gardnerianum
CGGGTCAGCCCGGCGACCTGGGTCAACAGGAAACTGGCCTGTTGACCCCACCCGGGGTCGGGACCTAGCCGGACCCGACCCGGGGTCAAGTCTACCCTAATCAACATTTGAAAACACTCAACCTTAGTATGACCATGATTGCTATACAAGATACCTCATCTAGGTGCTCCTTTCAAATAACACAAAATTTATTCTACATCTACCTAATGATTAAGTGTTGGAGAAACCATATACTGATTCGCAATAGTGATTGAATATGCAATATCTGGACGAGTTACAATGAGATAATTTAACTTTCCAACCAATCTTCTATACCTCTCATGATTCTCAAATAATTCACCATCTTTTGTGAGTTACAGATCAAGACTCTCTATGGTTTATCCCCTAATTTTCATGTCTTAGACAATAAGACAAGTACTTATTTCCTATGAGATAAGAAGATTCTTTTCTTACTTCTTGTTACCTCAACACCGAAAAACTATTTTAAAATCCTTAAATCCTTTTCATGAAATTGATTGTGAAGAAATGATTTAAGAGATAAAATACCTACAATATCATTTCCAGTAATGATAATATCGTCTACATATACAATCAACAAGATGATGCCCATTGTAGATTGTCTGTAGACGAATGATCAGACTTACATTTATTCATTCTAAACTTCTCAATTGCCTAACTAAATTTGCCAAACTAGGCATAGGGACTTTGCTTCAAACCATATAAGAATTTACAAAGTCGATAAACTTTCCCACTCTCCTTGAGCAAAGCCTAGCGATTGCTCCATATAGACTTCCTCCTAAAGGTCACCACGAAGAAAAATATTTTTGATGTCTAATTGATATAAGGGCCAATTATGAGTGGTTGCTATAGAAATAAATAACTGTACGGAAGTAAATCTAGCAATAAGAGAAAAAGTATCACAATAATCCACTATATTTTTGGGCATAGCCTATAGCAACAAGACTGACTTTCAGTCGAGCAATAAGCCCATAGAGCAATAAATCCATTAGGATTGACTTTAACTATAAACACCCAGTTGCATTCAATTGCCTTCTTCCTAGTAATTTGACTAGGGTCTAAGTACCATTATTATCCAAAGCATTCATTTCTTCAATCATAGCATTACGCTAACCAAGATGAGATAAAGCTTCATGAACAATTTTAGGAAGGGATATAGAATCGAGAAATGCAATAAAGGAATAGGAATATGATGATAAGTGATTATAAGACATAAAAGAAGACATTGTATAAGTAACGTTTACATTTGCAAAGAGCAATTGATAGATTATCACTTGAAACTGGATCTGCTAACGTAGAAGCTGGCGTAGGATATGGATCAAGAGGAATATGTCACCGAGAATAAACCTGTTGTATGGGAGACATAACAAGAACAAATTCATTAGGATTAGAAATAGAGGATGTTACAATATAATCATCATTCTTCCCTTGACTAGGGTGATCGGTAGAGGGGAAAGAAAGGTATGGTTTCAAAAAAAGTGATATCAGTGGACACCAAATACTTGCTAAGATTAAGACACTAACATCTATATCCTTTTTGAACCCGAGAATACCTAAAAAACAAACTTAAAGATTTTGGATCAAGTTTTGTGAGCTAAGGACGAATATCCCGAACAAAGCAAGTACAATCAAATGTTCAAGGTTCAATAGGAAACAATGACTTATTTAGAAAGAGAACATGATAAGGAGTCTCACCATGAAGAATCAATGATGACATACAAATTCATTTGAAAGCAAGTTGTGGAAATTGCATTAACCCAAAATCGTATAGGAACCTGCATTTGAAATAAAAGCTCTTGCAATTTCAAGGTGTCTATTCTTTTTCTTAGCAATCCTATTTTGAGACGGTGTGTCTACTCAAGAGGTTTGATAAAAAATGCCATGTTGAGTCATTTAAGTTTGAAAAGATTCTGATAAATATTCCTTAGTATGATCACTTCGCAATATTTGTACGGAAACATTAATTTGAGTTTTAATCTCAACATAAAAGACAGAGAAATGAAAGAATAACTCAAAATGACTTTTCATCAAATATAACTATGTCATATGAGAATAACATCAACAAAAGTAACAAAATACTTAAATCCAGTTTGAGACATAACCTAGGGTTCCCAAACATCTGAATGAACTAATTTAAAAGGAATACTAACTCGTTTATTGACTTTTGGACTTGAATTAAGACGATGGTGTTTAGCAAACTAACATGACTCGTAATCTAATGAAGATAGATTATAAAATTAGGGACAAAATTTATTCAACGGGGTGATAATTTCGGAACAGATGTTGGATGTTGGTACATGTGCATTAATGATGTAGAGGCCCAAGACTCATGCCTTTTATCAATAATCTTCTTCGTCGTAAGATCTTGAAAAAGACAATAATTAGGAAAGAATGAGACACAATAGTTAAGAGTAAACATGATTTTGCTTACAGAAATTAAAAGACAACTGAGGTAAACTCAAGACAGAGTGTAATGGAATTGAAGGAGTTGGAGTAATTGTGTCAGACCCAAGAACATAAGAGGTTGATCCATTTGCTAAAGTAATAAGTAGAAGTAGAGGTATGCGACTAAAATGTAGAGAACAAATTAGAATTAATAACTCATTTGGAAACAAGATATGTATTTGGTTTACCTAACTCGACGATGACACTAAATGGTGTGGATGAAAATTTTAATGATTCTTGGTACTGAGAGAATTTGGCAAATTCATCAACATAGATCATGACAAATTTCTTCTCAGCCATATTACCAAAGCGCAGTAAGAATAAAAGTAAACAAGGAACTAAATCTGAAATACTAAAGAAACTCTAAACCTGTTACACAAAAATGTCCCACACCTGAATAGATGCTGACGCTACTAGGTACGTGAAGATGTTGTATGAAGCAAAACAAATGGAAAAGTGACAATCAAAGAGATTTCTGGAAACCAACGTGCTTTCACATGCCATCACGTGGGACTGAACTAGAAAACTCATAATGCGCGCGTTGCTCACCCTCAGAGATTCTGATGATTGAGCTTTGGGTGATGATAGATTGACATCGATGGTTCCTCCTAGGCGAGCAGTGGCTAATGGAAGAGAAGAGTTGTCGACATCGATCAATAATGGATTAGAAGAGGAGGCTAAGGTTTGGAATGATGACTATAGTTTGGAGATACGGCTAGGGTTTGCTCTGATACCATGTTAAGAAGTTTTGGAGGAATTAAAAAATATTATTTTTATTCATCAATCTCATACATATATAGAGAGTATATAGACTTAATCAAATTCCTACAATCAAGGTAAATTATATCCTACAATCAAGGTAAATCATATCCCTATATTTTTTATTTATATTTATATAATCAGTAACATAAATCTCAAATAATCTAAATAACCTTTTAAAGAATTCCTAATTACTCATTTTCCCCGTCAAGAAGAACTTGAACCTCTCATGAAAGTGAGTAAGATGTTCTATCATGTTTTACGATACCTCGCATAGATGCAGAGTGGACTATCAAAGGTGCATTTGTAGGAGATGACTCTAATGGTTCTTATTCCATTCACTCAATAAGTTAGGTCCTATGCATTACAATTCTTCTTTTGTAATCCATGCATCTCGTATGCATCTTCTATATTGGAATACTTTTCCACTAAACTAGTTATCTTCTTGTGCTTTGATAGGGAGCTAGCATTGCTTGTCGTTGACCCTTGCAATGGTATAAGTAGGCTACATTGAGGGAGAGATGGAGTCAGAGTGGTAGGACTACAATCTTTGAATAAATCAATTGATAAAGAAGGTGCTCAAATGTCCTCTTTGTAAGATATTAGATCTTCTATGTTGATTAGACTAGTGTTTAATTTAGGAGGTAGGTAAAGCGTTTTTTTTTGCAAACAAATTAGCGCGAATGCATATAAAGGTAGATGGATATAAAGGCAAGTTTCCTGAATTTTATTCCTTTTGTCTATAATGTGGATCTACATGAAATTTATAAAGGCTATTAGTGTGAATTTTCTCCTCACATTGATATCGATTTCTCGAATATACTCAAAAAAGCCCTCAGTTGTCTTAGAAAGGTGGAAGGTGGTGGGCAAGAAAATTAGTAGTAATGAAACTAAATCTATTAGATGACAAGCTTTAACTAGATATTCTCAATTGGATTTTTACTTGTGTAATGATTTACGGAATTATTATAAGAAATCTATTGGTAAAATAGAGTTCCAAATTCTTGATTTTTCTCTACTAGACACCTAAGTAGATTTTTTAAACTATGATTAATCACCTTAGTTTATATGTTTGTAGATGCGAATAAATTCTTGAGTTTGCTCCTAAATAGTTTCCATAGGGTCTGCAAAAACTAGCTAACAGTATTAAATAGGTAGCTATCTTTAATTACAAAGTCAGTTTCCATTTTAGATGTCTTGAAAAAATATCGACAAGACATGCAGGGACTTCTCCCTTGAAGTGTTTAAATCTTATTATTGTGATTTCCATTTTGTGTAGAGTGCCTATGACTCATATTATGCGTGTATGAGTTATCTTCTAGTGGTTGGTGTTTTGGGATGAAAGTATGCCCTTAGAGGAACTCAACCTATCTAGCATGTTTGGAGCTCTTTGTGATTGGATGTAACTAAGTGCTTTGTGATTCGAGTTCAATATCAATTCATTTAGTAATAAGTAATATTGCCAATGCCTAAAGGCTCGGAGAATAGTGAATTTTTTTTTATTATATGTCGCTGTCAAGTCTTATTGTGCTTCTTACTAAAGAAGACAATGGGTTGCCTTTCTTGGCTTAAGATACTTCCAGATGCATCCCAAGCTAGCTTGAATTGTTTGTCAGGTTAGATTAAGTGAGGACAAGTGCCTTAGTCATCATTTCTTTGATTTCCTAAAAAGTTAGAGAGACAAACTTAGACCAATGAAAATCTCCTCTCTCTTAAGACAATTTGTGATGGAAGCCCTTGTGGTACTAAAATTCCTAGTGAAACATTTATGGAAGTCACAACTTTGTGGAAACTTTGAGCCTTTTAAAGGGTATGGGGTTTAAAGCAATTCTTGATTGCTCAAATTTTGTATATGTTTGTTGAAATGCTCTATGCGGGAATAATAAACCAAAGAAGAGCAACCGTGATTATAAGAAGGAACACTTTTTTAGATTGATAAATAACTCTTCGGTCTGAAGGTTTCAAGGATTAGATGGATGTGTTCTACGTAGGTGTCATGCTTCTTGCTATCCATTAGGATGTTATGAAAATAGATTATTAAAAATAAATTTCCTATGCATGATCTTTATGATTGTGCTTGGGGCATTTAAAAGTTCAAAGGGCACTTGTATTGTCCTGTCCTTTTCCCAAATTCTATATGGTATGATGCCCCCCTTTTTAGGATTAAGATTTTTGAAAAGAGATATTACCCTTAGAAGGCGTCTCTGACCTCCTCATCTTCTTCTCTCTCTCTCTTCCCTCTACCTTGACAAAAATCTTGCATGCCTCTGCGCTCCATGGACACTGCAAGGACTATAACAGATTAGAGATTGATTCAGCCGACTCATTTTTTATGTGATCATAAACTGATACAATCCATTACCTTGCTTTTTAAGCACAAGCATTGTAAGTGGCCTTTGCAAATATTTCTCTGAAGTAATGAATAAGTATATCTAGTTAAAATAAATTGGTTCAGGATATTGAATCTATCAAGAAGCAAAATATAATATATTTTGTTTGTACTTATAATATTTCTTGTAGATTTGCTCAAATTTTCATGAGTCTTTATCACATTGATTTATTTTAAACACTGACCCACTTGTACTAATTTAAGTAATAGTACAATTTTTATCATTTTCGTACTATCTTCTCCTTTCTCTCATCATGAGATTACAGATGAGGACAAAAGGGAGGCTGGCTGAGATAAGATGTCATATGCTCCAAATAAACTGCACGATAGTAGTTTTATCATGGCTTTCATTATGTGGGCAATGGATTTTCTTGATACCTGGAATGTGGCTAATGGATATTCTTCTTTGATACCCGAATGCTGAATGCAACTATGCTCCTTAGCATTAATGTAAATTATCCATCAATGAACTTCATATTTGAAGCATCACAAGCCTTAAGTCAAAATGTAGGCACCCTTTTGTAGGAATTATAAACATTAGGGATGACATTTTGAATAATCAAAATAGATTGAACACAAATATTTGAAACATGCTGTTTTTTTATGCTGTCTTGAAAGTTTTAGTTGATTCATGAGAAAAACATCTCCTTTTTCTTGTACGCGTCAGGTTTAATTGTTGGAGGAATTGCTAATATATCAAATAAACAGACAAATATTAGGTATATTCTTGTTCTTGTCTATCATTATACTGTTTAGCTAACCTGGATTGGATTAGTATATCGTTTGACTTATTGGTTGTTTTGCTTTTTCTCAGGGGATGGTTCAATTTCCATGAGGAATTTTTCTTTTTGTTCTTGCTGCCCCCTATTATATTATATCCTTTTTTTTCCGATGCAAATTAACACATAATTGCTTATCTTATGTTTAGTATGTATTCATGATACGTTTGACTTGACTGCACTCTACTCAGTCTGGATTTAACTTAGCACCGGTAATGTTCCAAAGTTATTAACTCAGATGATATCATCATGTTAACATAGTTCTATAAAAAAGTTCCATGTCTGATATAGCGTGGCCTATTGTATCCAGAAACCATTCTTCTCAAACTTTGGAGCTATCATCACATTGGCTATTTTTGGAACCTTTATTGCTTCTGTTGTAACAGGAGTTCTAGTGTAAGATTATTTTCATAACTGACACATTTCTGATGTATGTATTCCCTCATAAACCCTGTATAACTCATTACCTGTAACTGCAGGTACCTTGGTGGTGTAGCATATTTAATGTATCAACTGCCGCTGGTTGAATGTCTAATGTTTGGTGCTCTAATATCAGCAACAGATCCTGTCACAGTTTTATCCATATTTCAGGTGTCTTAAAATTTTATACTGCTCTTTTTGATAGGTTTTCATTTTCCTAGTAATAAGAGATATAGAAACCCTATGCTTATTTTGTTGAGATAGTGAAACGATAGAAAGCTCAATTAATTAGTAATCGGTGTCAAATAATTAAACCAAACATGCTTTCGCATATACTTTAGTCCATAGTGCTCAGAATCAATTGGTCTATTTCAGAGCTGATCCTACACTTCAGGTGTCTTATAATTTTATACTGCTAATTTTGATAGGTTTTAATTTTTCTAGAAAGAAGAGGTATAAAAACCCTATGTTTATTTTGTTGAGATAGTGAAATGATAGAACGCTCAATTAATTAATAATTGGTGTCAAATAATTAAACCAAACATGCTTCATATATACTTTATATAGTGTTCAAAATCAATTGGTCTCTATTCAGATCTGATCCTATATTAGCAACAGATCCTGTCACAGTGCTATACATATTTCAGGTGTCTTATAATTTTATACTGCTCATTTTGGTAGGTTTTCATTTTCCTAGAAAGAAGAGGTTTAAAAATCCTACGTTCATTTTGTTGAGATAGTGAAATAAAAGAAAGCTCAATTAATGATTTATTCGTGTCAAGTAATTAAACCAAACATGCTTCATATATACTTTAGTTTTTAGTGCTCAAAATCAATTGATTTCTATTCAAATCTGATCCTACATTTGCCTGCAAATCGATCATACATATAATTTAGTAGAAATCTGTAAAATGTCCCCATTCATATGACATTCATTTGAAATTTACTTAATTTTGTTTGGTAATAGCAAAAATGGATGAATCCAACAGCTGATATCTTTGTTTAAAATCTCGTACCGTACTAAGGAACATAGTTGAAATGTATGATTCTGGTAACTGGTAAATTACTAAAACTGAATACTAATTGGCATTAGTAGTCTCTCATGTGCCTCCTATGTTGATTATGTTGACACTTACCATGCCTTGCATGATATAAAATGTATAATGTTGTTTTATTTTTTGTAGCTTGTTTCTCAAATATGATTATCTAATTTCTGTAAGTAGTATTTATATAAGTGACTAAGATAAGTGAAATAAAATTTTAGGAGTAAAAGTTATATAAATTCATCTCGACACATGTTAGACACACGTTAAAATAAAAAATAATTAAAATCATTTTTATTTCAATTACTAATTGAGATAATCTAATTAAAAAAAGAGTAGAAAATCAAGTGAAAGACCAAAAAAGAATAAAATTCATCTAAACTTATCTTGACATACTTTGATGCATGTTAACATGCATCAACTATTATCACAACACACATGGTGATGAGATGACACCATTCCAACTAGGGACCAAAACTTTAACATGAAATGCCCCTATTCAGTTGTTTTCTCTTGTTTTTCTTTTTCTTCTTCAACTCCTTCCCTCCACCACTAATTTGCCTCACTCACAGTATCAAAATTGTATTGTTCCAATCAAACCCATGGTTGGTTTCCTATTCTATCGATTGCTCGACCCCTAGCATGCTATATATGTTGCTGACAACAAAGGATTTGAGGCTTTAGAAACAACCTAAGAGGAGGGAGCTAGCCAACAATTGTGCTATTGATTTTGAAAAATTGTTCAAGATTCATGATTAGTTTATATATCATGGTTGTTTATGATTATGCAATAATTATTTCTAATGAGTTGCAGAATACCTGCAAATTTTGTAGTTCAGCCTACAACATAGCCAAGTTAGAACTACAAAGGTACATGGGTGATTCTTGGAATGGGATGTTTATAAGTATCCTTAGATCTTTTTAATGGAGTAAGAATTTTTTTTTGATAGACCTGTAAGATGCCTGTGAATTTAACAATTTCTTTTATGCCTTCTTCATTAACTTTTCTTGGCCTGTCAAATAATTAAATAGATTCATTCAGTTGTCACTAGGGAGACTGACTATATTTTTTGGAGGTTATTCTGCTGTAATTTTTTTAACTACTGGAGATAATGATGTTTACTTTTTCTGGCTGTTCCATCTCTTTTTTGAGATACTTTCAATTAGCTTTCTAAATACTAAAGAATCTTTTTCTAAAAATTGAAAACTTATAAGGTTTAGAATCTTCCAAAAACAATTGTCAGGTGTGAGTAGCATGTTCAAATGAGAAGCACTTAGTGTTAGCCTTTATAGACAAAATTTTTTATGGACATATATTACATATATCTATACTAGACTAGCATACTCTCGAAATTTAAGTTCAATGCTTGGATTGTCCATGTAACTAGCTGCAAATATTCAGGATTGTGTGGTTAGTTGTTGGGTGTATTGAAATCCTTAGGGCTGTAATCAAGTAAGTTGAGCTGAGGTTGGTTGTACTAAAGCTTGTTTATTGGAAAAATAGACAAGCTAGAACCATACTTAATATCAATCGAATTAAAATTTTTTGTACCAATCTTGTGTTCAACTTTGTTTTTATAAATGTAGTAATTGAACTTATATTTTCTTATAGTTTACGATCTCGTATTTTGCTGAGCAACATAGTTGAAACATATCATTCCAATGTTTTTATAAATGTAGTAATTGAACTTATATTTTCTTATAGTTTACAATCTCATATTATGCCGAGCAACATAGTTGAAACACATCATTCCAATAGTTTGAAATCTTATACTATGTCGCGCGGCATGGTCGAAACATATCATTTTATTAAATTACCAAAACTCGATACTACTCGACACAATTAGTGTCTTTTGTGCCATTATGTCAATCATATCAATCAGAATTATGTCATGTCGACACTCGACACCTCTTACCATGTTACAACATAGGTGACTTAGATCTAGGAAGAGCTTGGTGGATTCAAGGGCAGTTAGACTAGATTGAGTGGATAAAGAATTTAAGGGTAACTGACTTAAATCAAAGAGATGCTTGGAGTACCTAAAGGCATGTGCTCGGAATTAAGGAAGGGCTTGGTCTACTCAAGGGAAAGTGGCGTGGATTTGGAAGGTGCTCGGTTAACTTGAAGGTTTGTGACCTAGATCAAGGTAATTGGTCAACCATGCCCTAATCAAGGCAGGTCGATCGAGGAGATGCTTGAGTGAGGAGCTAAAAATTCGAAGATTGGAAATCTTATATTATGATTACGATGTTACAATCTTGAATTTGTTTTTGAGCATATAAATTACATTGTTGTGTAATTGCCTAGGTAGTGGGTATGCTAACATAGAATTTGGTTCTTAAAGTGTTGCGACTTTGAGAGGTACCCAAGGTGTGGTTGTTGACTAGCTCAAGCTTGAACCTTACAATGCACTTTTGACGAGCTCTAAGCAAAGTAAGAGGAGATGCCTAGATGTGCTTGTTGACAGATAAGAGTTTCATTTGACTAAAGCAAGTCATTTGACTAGAACATCATAAGCTCTTGTAGGGCTTTGTGTCCCTTATGAATTTTATTGTAACATCTAATATTCTTATGCTCATTCTATAACAAGTTCCTAAAGGAATCCAAGAGCTTAACTAAGGTTGAACACTTCAACATTTGACGCTCTTAGTAATTTATCTTTTTCCTAGGTTTCATTTTCATTTTTAGGAAGAGGCTCAATTGAGTTTTTTTTTTTTTTTTTTCGAGTCAAATTCGATTTAGGGTCAAGCTATGATAGCTTGCAAAATCTCATTGGGTGAGCAAGGTGTCACCCTTGGAGCTTTTACCCTCGGACTTGTAGAGGCTTACCCCATTGTCTCCTTTAAAGGGGAAGTATATTGGATTTGTGGGGTGATGCACCAGAGTGCCATAGGCCGTAGAACAGGAGCGAGGTCTTTGAACAACACTATAAATTTGTGTTAGCGTGTGCTTATTTGAGATTTATTTCTGTTACTTATTTGAATGCTATAGGTCACACTAGTGCACCGTAGTACTAATGAATTTCTGAATTTTGTGGAAGGTTTGTGTCATGGATTCAAATATCAAGCTGTGCCATCCGAAACCGGCAGTATTTACCGTTCCGGCATAGGATCGGCACCGGTACCTATCGGCACCGTGACTGTGAGGTTGCTGCGAGGTCGAGGAGGCCGCTACGACCTCGCGGCGGTCCTCCGTGGCTACTGGGACCTTGCAACTGCCCTCAGCGGGAGCACAGACCCTCCACGGGTGCTGTGGAGGTAGTCGTGGTCCTCTGCGGGTTGTGGCGGGGACACCCACGCAATGCAAGAAAAATAAGAAAACAAAATTTTGGGAATAATTAAACTTAAACTTAGTTAATAATTTCAATCAACTCCCCAACTATAAATAGATAATCTAAATAGGCTTAATCAAAGCTTAATAAAATTATCCCATTAATATAATATATATATATATTTTATTTATTTTAATTCTAAAAATATATAATAAATTATTTATTTATTTATCATATGGAGGGACATCGGTCTCGTATTTTTTAAAAAATTATTTTATTTATTTTTTGTATTTTTTTAAAATATTTATATTATTATTTTTTAATTAATATATTTATATGGTATCGAAACCATATCGTTCCAGTCATAAACCGAAACTCCGATATGGCTATAGATTTTAAACCATGATTTTTACTAGATTTTGGGATTGCCTACTAATCTCCTCTAGTTGGTCCATCAACACATATATTATATTGTGTATATATTTAAGTAAATAGGCTAAGGACTGTAAATGAGCCTTCTACAAGCTTGTAAATAAAATTGTTCATGAACTTCATGAGTTTTGTTTCTGAATGTTAACAAGTTGAGCTTATGAATTTTCAAGTTTGTTTTCTTATTTTGTTGATCTTAAAAAATATTTTCAAGCTTGTATATATATATATATATACCATTGAATGAGCATAAATGAATTTGAATATTGAGCTTTATTCATGAATATTTGATTCATTGACAATACCAGAAATCCTAGTAATAAGTCGTCAATGAGAAGAAAGAAAGACATGTATTGTTCAAAATGAATTGTTCCTTTTAGCCATTATCCATAAATCTCTAAAGAAAAAGATATCAATCTTTAAAATGCAGTGTCTTGTCTAAATCTTTTCTATTTGTTAGTTATTTGACCTTTCTTTTTGCTGCACAGGAGCTTGGTACTGATGTCAACCTATATGCTTTGGTCTTTGGTGAATCTGTCCTTAATGATGCAGTATGCATATATTGCCTTCTCAAGAAGCTGAACTATTTTCTAATACAGGATAGATGTATATGCTAACTAGTGTTTTTTTTTGGTTGCCTTTTTTGCCTTCTGCTGTGGTAATTCTGAAGATGGCCATCTCATTATACAGGTTTGCATTTAAAGGTTATGACTACTTACACCCTCTTCTGCAGAGTACAAACACTAACTTTAATTTGATTACATTAATTCCAGGACTATGAGTAGCAAGTCCTTGGGGCAAAATTTAATTTTGGTCATTCTGAAGTTTCTGGAGACTTTTTTTGGTTCTATGTCTTCAGGTCAGAATTCAAAATTTATCAGTTATTATAGAAATAGTTGTGTATAACTAATTCTATTTTGATTTTTGAATATGTTGTGTTGTTTTTCTTGCACCAAAGAAGGTATCTTCTGTACATTATTTATCACTCTTTGTTTAGCATCTAATTACCTTGCATTTGTTGGCTAATTTTCATGATTGTTCATTGAGATTGTACTTTCTTGAATTAGGCAATCCATATTTTGTTTGCTACAATGATATTTTGTTAGGTTAGGAAGATATTACAAGTCACAAGTCTTTTATCACAAATATACTAGTTCACTGTTATTTGTGTGAGTATGTGGATGGTGTTTTCTTGATAGGGAAGCAGACATCTTACAGGCATTATTACCTATATAGCATTTGCCAATCTCACAATTTTTTGGTTAATGGTTGTATTTATTGATTGGGATTGCACCTTGAGCCATATCTCTATTTTGTTTACTACAAGGATATTGAATTTAGGAAAATAATCTTTCACAAGTATCTTGTCACAAACAATCCCTATCAATATGCCAAAACATTCCTCCATAGTTTTGCCTCTTGTTACTTCTCTCCTAACATGCTTGATTATTACCAAATTACTGTTCCTCTTTATGTTCTGTTTCCTTTGTTGGGTGAAAGAAACAATAGGAAAGGAAATATGACAGAAAAAAGTAATTCCCTTGGAAAGAAAGTTGTGTTGGTAAAAAAGTTAATCTTCCTTGCTTTCAAAGCTATGCTGAAAGATGCACTTCCACCATGTTTTCGACTGTTTTTGCTCATCTCCTTTTAACATTCTTTATTGTCACTAACAAATTCCTCATCCTATTTATCCTTTGTTTCTTTCTTTGTAGAAAGAAACAAAAGAAGAAAGAAAAATGTGAGAAAAAAAATTCCTTTCAAAGGAATTACTTGGGCTGGAAAAAAGTGGAAGAAAGAGTCACTCTTCCTTGAATGCTATCTATCCAAATTAAACTCGGAACCTATCACTCTGTTCATTGTCTGATCCCCTTATTGGAAAGAAAATGTATGAAAATTTATTTTTTTACTAGACCTTACACTTTTCCTTCCCCTCTAGGAAATACATTCTCTTCCTTTTATTTTCTATCCTTAGTACTTGTTTTCTCTTGTCCTCTATCTCTCCGAAGAAACACAAAGAAGAGTATATAATTTTTTTTCCTTGTTTTTTTCTAGAAGGAATTACAGATAAGAAAATGCTTTTTTCTCTCTTCCCTTGCTCTTTTTCCTCTTTTCTTTTTCTTTTCTCTTGTATTCTCTAACTTTTCAACAAAATACAACCATAGGTTCCATTTACTCCAAAGGATGAAAAAAATGAATGGCTGTAAATTAAAGGAAAAATCCTTGTTTATCCATAAGATTAATAATAGTTCTTGCTGCTAGCTTCATCGTTGAGAAGACAAACACTTAATTACCTTCTACGAACGATCCCATTAATGATAACTAACAAGAGCAACAATTGAAGGAGTGAGAAAACAAAAGAAGAAAAATGTGAATGAATGGAAATGGGGCTCCGTTTACACTAAAGGATGGAAATGTGGATGAATGGAAAAGTAGAAAAATGAGTGAATGTAAATAAAAGAAGTCACTTAGAGTAAATGGGGCTTTAATAATCCATCTCACTCCATATTCATTAGTAACATTTATATATAGGTGTAGGATTGAGACGAATCGTTTTTAAAACTTTTCTTTTCGACTTTTATAAACTTTCACTAAAATACGTATGTAGCGGAAAAACAAGACAGGAAAAACACAACGAAAAATAAGAACACCTTTGTTTTTACTTGGTTCATAGCCCAGACGACTACTACGCCCACGATCCCTTAGACCACTAAACTTCTCCTTCCGATAACTCTCAGCAAGGAGAATGCGATTTACAAGAATTATAAGATTGTAACACTTTACAATTCTTCTAACAAAATTAAATTCTGAAATAAACAGTTATCGACAATAGAAGGATGCAGAGTCTCTCATTGGTTAGAGGGATTCGACTCGAGACGCAGCTTGTACGAACACTTGAGATGAGCGCAGAGAGTCGAGAGAGTTGCCATTGAATTGATATTCTGCACTGTTTTGGTGAGCTACTTTTATAAGCCATTGGGGGCACCTCGGTTCATCTAGGGCGCCTCCATGCATGTTGATCCGATTCGAGGACGCCGGTGTTTATCCTCTCCTAGGCATCTCCGGTGATCTCGAGCACCTTCGATGTGCTGACATGGCTGCACTACATCGAAGCTCACCCTTCGCGCTTCGGGACGCCTCCGGACACCCAAGGCGCCTCCACTGACATCTCCCCTCGTAGCTTACCCAAGGCGCCTCCACTGTTGACGTCTATCCTCGTAGCTTATCTAGCACAGGACGCCATCGTTCACCCGAGGCGCCTCCGTTCACTCGAGGCGCCTCCGTTCACCCGAGGTGCCTCTGCTCTTCTGTTAGGCGTCTCCAACCAACTGAGGCGCTTGGAGTACTATTCATTCAGCTTGACTTTTCGCTTCAAGCTCCTACAAAATATGTTAGTCCAATAGCAAGAATACCTACAAAACAGAGTACGCAGAAATGCAACAGTTATATATTTATAAATTAAATCCTGTCTAACTAAGATCAAGATCTAGTCTTTGTCTCAACTTAGACTTCCAGTTTGGATTAAGTTGGACCAACGTCTACAGTCCTATTGGGACTCGTCCTCATTGGAACCCTCTCTCTAGTTTCTTACCTTCACTTACGACTTGTCTCCTTGACATTTGATCTCTTGATCCATCAGGACTTCCTACCAGATGCCCATCTGGACTTCAACCAGTCGTCTAGTCTTGCTGACCTAACCCGACTGGACCTCCTGCCAGATATTTAGTCCTCTCTGACCTATCTGGGCTTCTTGCCAGTTATCTGGTTCTCCTGACCTAACTGGACTTCAGCGTTTGATTTTCTAGATCCGTCAAGTCAGTTTGCACACTTAGTCAACACATTAGATTACAACAAAACTTAACTTGGAACCTTTGACAATATCAAAACATAAGTTCAATTCTGGTGCTCCTTGCACCAACGAGAGGTAGTGGGGGGCTACTTCGGTTGGATGAGTAATAATTTCTACCCAAATCTTAACAAGATATTAGTACTTGAGCCACTTGAGGGATCCTAATTTCTTTGTCTCATCAATAAGTGCCTTTCTATTATGTATCTATGTCTTGGTGCTAATTAGATTAGTAGTGCATGTGTATCCTTCCTTCATGGGTTTGATGACTTATGGCGATAACTTTCTATGTTTTTGATAATTTTTTTAGAAGTTATTGATAGTGCTAATGGTTCGTATTAGTACTTGATTTTATTAGTTATGTTTATCTTATTTGATTTCTACTTGATTGATAACTATTCACCCAATTTGGGTACCCAATAGATGTCCTTTTAGTTAAACGGGTCGGTATGGATCTCAATTTTGATATTTTATATGGGTACTTGGTGGGTATGTAATAAGGTAAATCTCAAGTACCTGATATGTGCCAACCATGTGCCTCTCTTGAGGTTACACGAACATCCTATTTATAAAAATGCCCTTAGGGATGCTTAACTTATATGTACCACACATTTAGACTCCAAATCAAACTAATGAAATCAAGGACCTCCTTTACTTGTCTCAACTCGTCCAAAATTTAATTATAATTCGACAATAGGTTTCTATCACCTCTAAAAAAAAATCCACTAACATTCTTGCATGGATACACCCACATATTTATAAATTAAAATATCTAACACTCTTCAAAATATAAAACAATAAGATTCAACACCAAACAATTAAATAAATTCTTAGGTATATTACCATTATATTGAGTGCCTTGTAATCTTTTCTTTTATTATTTTTTAAATCTTGGTTCCATTATGTCGAAAATCAGATATAAAAGAAGGGGAAAGAGACATTTACATAATAGCTAAAGCAAGAGAGAGGAAGACAAGAGATCTTATCCAAATAAGATGTATTAAAGATGAATGCAATAGGGTACTAGTAAATGATGAAGAAATAAAAAAGTGGTGGAATTAGTATTTTCATCAACTTTTTAATAAAGGTTTAGGTAATTAAACTTAACTTAGGTAATTTAAATATGTCAAATGAGTATAAAAATTTAATTTTTATCGTAGAATTCAAACTTTAGAAGTAGAATAATTTTTTAATGGGATGCAAAATGGAAAAGTAGTTGGACGAGATGATATTCCAATAGAAGTATGAGAGTGTCTAGGAAAATAAGGTATTAGATGACTAACAAAGTTATTTAACTTGATATTGAAAATGAAAGTAAATACTCTAGGAGACGTACAAAATTGTGTAAATTATAGGGATATTAAACTAATGAGTAAACTTTGGGAAAGAGTAATAGAAAAAAATTAAAGAAGGAGACCACGGTGACCGAAAATCAATTTGAATTCTGCAAGGTCGACAAAAGAAGTTATACAGTATCAGGAACAAAAGAAAGATCTACACATAGTATTCGTTGACCTAGAAAAAACTTATGATAGAGTCCAAGAGAAATTATATGGAGAATTCTAGAAAAGAGAGGTGCTAAGGTAACAAATATTAAACTAATTAAGGATATATATGAGGATGTAACAACTTCAAGTGGATTAACCGAAGCGTTTCTTATAAATATAGAGTTACATCGAAGATTAAGTCCCTATCTTTTTATACTAATTATGGATGAACTCACTGGACTCATTCAAGACACGATACCATGGTGCATGTTGGCAGATAATATTGTTTTGTTAGATGAGACACACGAAGGAGTAAATGCTAAACTCGAATTTTAGCGGGAAACACTAAAAGTGAAAGGTTTTAAGCTTAGTAGAGTAAAGATAAAATATATGAAATTTAAGTTTAACAATATTATACTTAATGAGACAATTATTAAAATAGGAGATGACGAGTTGTCTGGAACT
The DNA here is from genome assembly GCA_038050645.1 of Hedychium gardnerianum. Classification (NCBI taxonomy): domain Eukaryota; kingdom Viridiplantae; phylum Streptophyta; class Magnoliopsida; order Zingiberales; family Zingiberaceae; genus Hedychium; species Hedychium gardnerianum. The sequence goes on from JBBUKS010000021.1 coordinate 6,909,210, forward strand.
GAAAGCTTTAAATATTTAGGATCTTATTTGCAAAAAAATGGAGGAATTGAGAGAGATGTCTTACATAGAATACAAGCAGGATGGTTGAAATAGAGAAAAACATCAGGTGTTCTATGTGATCGTAAAATATCTTTAAAATTTAAAGGGAAGTTCTTCAAAACGATGGTTAGACCTCCTATGTTATATGGAATTGAATATTGGGCTATGACTCGAAATATAAGAGTTGCAGAGATGAGGATATTAAAGCGGATGTGTGGACATACATGATGGACAGATAAGAAATGAAAATATTACAGAGAAAGTCAGAGTTGCATTCAATGAGGGCAAACTCTGAGAGACACGCTTAAGATGGTACAAACATGTACTTAGACGACTAATAAATACTCTAGTTAGACGATGTAAAACTATGACAAAAATGCACATCAAACGAGGAAAAGAAAAACTAAAAAAAAACTTGGTTAGCAATAATAAAATAAAATAAAATTTATTTAAGTATAGATGATGATATAGTAGGGGATAGAATCTAATGATGTAGAATGATCTATATCGCCAACCCCACCTAGTGGAATAAAACTTGGTTGTTGTTGTTCCATTATGTGTTCAGGTACACTTACCTTATATACAATGCTTATATGTTATATCAATATGTGCTTAGAATATCTTGATTGTATTGGTGATGCATACTAGTGTTTGTTGTCCTTGTTTGTGAATGCATCTAGAGATTGCTCTTATTACATGTTATTCAATCTAGCATGTCTTATGTAAAATATGTACATTAACATGAACTTATAGTATGATGGGGATGAATTAGAGTGTAAAGAGAGTCGTTACATACATCTTGACTTATTTATTGGCATTTCACTCGATGATTATAGAGCTTCTTAGTTTTTTTTTATGGGTAAATAAATATTATCCAAATTAAAAATGATGTACAATCTTGATTGGGCATACCCAATCTAGTTTCTAAGTTGGACAGACCAGGTCGTGATAGATGACCACTAGCCCTAGGTTGCACGATTACCTCTCGCTCCGCTGGGGGAGTCATCAACGGAGGTAGCTCCCTTGCACCACAACTGCATCTCATCCCCGTGACAAAATGGGCGCTAGGCCTCGAACTATGAAAGCATTAGCCCTAGGCTGGGTGTTTGCCTCATGCCCCATCTGCCCTTGGAGGTAGCTCACTTACTACCCTATTGTAGCATCATCACCATGACTTTGGTCGAGATTGTCTGATTCTTCCTTAGAGGTTGCGTACTTGGCTTACTGTCCTGCCATTCCTTTCGGTAGCTTGGTGCAAGCCTGTAGGTGCACTCTAGGCTGTCGATGTGTTGGCGTGACAAGATGAAGCCTGGAGTACCTAGGGTCCCCATAGCAGCCTTGGCGGCTTCTTCTCTTGCTACACTACACCTATGACCTCCCCCATGGCCGCCTTGGATTAGATCCCTGGAAGCTTTTCCTGCTTATCTCCATTGGGCCTCCATGCAAGTTGGCTTGTTGTTGTTAGTTCCTTTCAAATTGGACTTGCAAGTTTGGATTCAAACTTTGAAGCCCTGCCCAGCCCAACAACCTCTGCCTTTTCTGGTTTCAACCCAGTCTATGTGACCAACATGTGCCTACCAACTCAGATTGAATTTCAAATTTGAAATCCATACTTCACCGCCATTTGTCATCCTTGCATCGCATGTGTGTTCCTTCCACCAGCTAGAGAGGAGCTCGAGGCTTGTCATCACTGGTCTTGGCAACTCCTTTCTTTAGGTGCCACCTCCACCAATAGAAAACAAGTGTGAGGTTACCGTCCCTAGCCTTGGAAACTCACGCCCTTTCGTTGCCGTCGTGGTGTGCCCCGCTTAGAACAGAGTACCCTGCTGCGCCTCCCTCCTAAGTCAAGCTTCCTCCTTCGCCGATAGTATCTGACAGTGAGGTATGCACTCCATGCTCCACTCTCTGCTAAGGTTGTGTGCCCTGAGTTTCCCAGCAAGAGGGGTGCTTCTGCTAGCTCCCAGCCTTCCCACATTGGTCCTCTTTTGGCTGCTAACCCCAAGCAGAGTAGTGAAAATTCCCTATGTTTGGAACAGAGGAACTCAAAGCAAACCTCTGTTTTGGTCGGTTAGTTAGCACACCACAACCTCCTATACTTCTCTTCTGTCGGCCTTGTCGCTCAGGGCTGTGTGTGTGGTGTGCTTTTCAGCTGATCTTTGCTTCACACTTCCAATTCGCAGTGGCTTGGTGAGGGAGGGTGTCAATGTCCTAGAAACGACCACAAGGGGAAGGCCGAAGGAGCTTCACTTGCTCTTCTGTCTGGTTAGCAACGTTACCCCCTTCCAGCCTTGAATCCCTTCTGCCTTCCAAGCAGTAGCCATGGCATCGGTTCTAAGAAGTAACCAATGGCGCCGTTTGTCCCCACAAGCCAAATGGAAGCTGCTTGTCTTGTAGGTTAACAATGGCCTTCATCCTTGAGAACCCTCGACCACTGTCGCCCAACAATGTCATGGTGCTGCCTGTTTGTCTAGCAGCTGTGTTGTCCCTCCACTCGATGTGCCAGCAAGCGCAAGCATAGCTATCCTCTAGAAAAATCCCCACAACACCACCAGGAGTCCAGTGAGTGTTGGCCTTTAGTTGAGCCCCACCCTAGGAGTGGGGTTACCCCTTCCTCCATCGAAGGAGGAGCTTCTTCAGCTGCAATAGGAGCTAACTGTATACTTTCTCGTCACTTTCCTATCTAGTAAGAAGGGAGAGCTTCTCTCTCTAAACGGGAAGAGCCGAGTACTCACCGAGAGCTTATAGAACTTATTTGCAATCATGCTAAGGCACATGATCTTTTGCGTTGCTAATGCCTAACAAGGAATCACATAACTTCAAATGTATCACAGGTTGGATGATGGTTAGGTTATTGATGCCTAACAAACGATTCTTTATTAGGTGCATTGAGTTTAAAGTATGTGTTGAGTCCTGAAAATACCATATCATAGTTCTCTCACAACTTTATATACAATATTATTCCCCCAATCAGTAAGGATACTATTAGATAGTCGTTCTATGATATGGTTTTAATTTTCTCCTTACCATTATGCAAGTGTCTTGTTTATTGGCATTTTTCTTAGTACAGTTTGTCTCTTAATTCCTTCATGCTCAGCCTTTAAAAGTTGTAGACTCTTCTGACTAACTTAACATTTCTGCAGGGGTTGGAGTGGGTTTCATCTCTGCTCTTATATCCTTTTGATCAGCTTGGCATCTGGATTCATTAAAAAATTTGGTTATCTTTTTCTATGATACTACATTTTGTTTATTTCATTTTTGATTTTTAAGCAAGTATTGCAAACCTTCTTTTTTTTGGATAAGTAAAAGTGGTATTTCATGTATCCAAAATGTACAAAAGTGAGGTTTTAGGGTCTATTCATGTCTCAGATCTAAATAGATACCAAAAGACCTATATCTGCACGCTCCTGAATATTCTCTCTACATCTAATTGACCCTCACAAAAAAACTACAATTTCAGGCCCTCCACACATAATGTATTAGTGATGACAAAGATAAATGATGAACCTTTGTTACTACTCTGCTCCCTCTGTAGTGCCGTCTAAAGACACGAATCGTCCTCCGATAGGTGGACATCTCTGGATGCATATAAAGTCATCCTCGAATTCTCCGCCATAGGTCGGCAATAGTGGGGGGGGGCACGAGAAGAACAGATGCTCTAATGTCTTCAGCACCTGCACTGTCAATCCTCCCGTATTGCAAATTGCATATGTTTGTTCTTTAATTCTAATTACTTACCTAAAGGAATTAGGTATTATTTGCTCTTGCCATAAGTCGTCCACTACAGATTTGCAGAACAATAGTTCTCAACAAACTTGGAGTAGTTTAAATATTTTTTTTACCAATTCAAAAGTTTAGTTCATTTGATTGAAATATATTTAGGTGGAATCTAGAATTGCTCATGTTTGTCCTATATTTAATTTTGTACTTCCCTGTTTGTCTAGTATACTTGTATTAGTTTGATACTGTTACAGGGTAGATTAGGGCTATTTCTGTAGGGAGTTTTTGTAAAGAGTCAACTTAGGGTGATCAGAGTTTCAATCTTCAACCTAGGCAATGTTGGGACTGAATGTGATGGATGAGCTAGAGGAGGGTGAATGGTGATGGCGATTGTACCTGCAATTGAATTCTTATCCTACCTTTGCTACAAGCTTAGCAAGGTTACGTAAGATTAGCACTATGGAATACAAATAAATATAAAGAAACTTACATACCAATAGGTATCCTACTTTTGCTACAAGCTTAGCAAGGTCACATAAAATTAGTGTAGCGGAATAAAAATGAACATAATTTTTTTTCATACCAATCTATAACAAGGAGGTTTAATGTTGTTCAGAACCATTATTCCCATTCCACAACCTATGACTTGTTGGCGAGCTACTCTCGAAAAGCCCAATATTTTTCTTCTTCACGAATAACCTCCGGAAGTGGAGAAACCTCTTACAACGTACAAGTATATAATGAGATTTAAGAGGAGGGCTAAGGATTACAAGATGAGGCCTATTAGGATCTAATAAATCACTATTTTGCCAACCATGAGCTATCCACCTTACTCCTTTATATAACCTTCAACTTATCTGTTGCAGATCAATTGACTAGATCCACACATTAGTCGATTGGCTCATCTGAGATTGTGTTTGGTAATGACTATTTAAGTTGACTGAATTTTAGCATTAGTTGATTGGGTCATTGTAGCCCTTAGGCCATCCAAATGTTATAGCACAAATTTACTTATCAAAGACTCATTTCGGCTTAATTGCTGCAGCATCACTTGATTGGAGTTCTTCATTAATCGACTAACCATAAATCATTCAATTATCCAATTGACTCAGTCATGAATAGAAATATTTATGTTCATTGGTTGATCACCCTAAGTCAACTCCGTAGTAGATTGGACTCAGTTCCAATCGATTGGACTCAGTTCCAATCAATTGGAATCAGACTATGATCATCCTAATAATCAAGTTTCACCTAAGTCGAGTTTACCTTCTCCCAGGGATATATTCTCTCTACTCTTACAATTCATAATAAAAGCTTATGTTTCGCAGCTTGACTTCGCCACCATGGCCATCTCACATCTTGCTCCATATGCCATCCTTCACACTTTACCTATGTATTTTGGCTCCACTAGTTGTTGTCATTAGTGTTGTGCCTCAATGCTTCTCATCCTATGGTCCATTGGATGCCCCATACTATCCTTCTATTTTCTTTATGGACTTCGAGCCATTGATGTGCTAAGTCATGCTCCACAAGTTGCTCCAATACCACCTGAGTGCTTTTCATCTTGTGGTCTTTTGTTTGCCTCATTTAAGATTCTCGGATGTCCACGGACCTCTAAGCCACTTAACTTATCATCTTCAACATCACTCAACTATGTCAAGTCATGAGCTCTCAAAGCTCCATGTGTGCCTTGCAAATCCTTACACAACTCAAACACATGTATCAAATACAACATGCAACACCTAATTTAAACTCTTTGCACAAATATTAAAATCTAAGGACAAACTCAATCGCTTAGGGCATGATTGCCAATAAGAGAAACTCAATTATTATGATCAAAGTCGAAGTTCCAGTCGATTGTGAGTTGATTAATAAAGAATTCTAGTCGATGGAACAACAAAATTGGAAGGAGTTCTTAATCAAATAAAGTTGTGTTGCAATGGTCAAATGACTTAAGGGCTATATTGGTCTAATTGACTAATAGTGAAATTTAAGGTAGATTCGGGTTGAAGCAATCTAGGAACCAAGTGATTGATAGTGAATCTAGTTGACTGATCAATGATAGATCATTGAATAATAAGTGAATATTGAAGATGTTGAAGGCCATATAAAAGTTAGCAAGGTGGATTTTTGAAGGTTCACAAAATATAGATTGGTTAGATCATATTGAGCCTTTCCATTGTAATCTTTTAAGCCATCCTCTCCTCTTTGATATTCATTGTAGTTCATGTTGTATGTTGTAAGAGGTTTCTCTACCTTCAGAGATTATCCATGAATGAGAAAAATAGTGAGCTTTCCAGGAGTGACTCACTAACGAGTCATAGACCATGGATTAGAAATGAGAATTCCAAATCATGATACATCTTCGTGTTAGCAATTATGATATGCTTTTATTTCCGCTGCACTAATTCTTGTGTGACCTTGCTTACCTTGTAGCAAGAGTACTATTAATTTTATTTGTAAGAACAATTGCTATTCACCCCCTCAAGCATTCCAGCCATCCATACACACCAGTCTCATCACCTAGAATATGGAACATCACGAACCTCAATTTTATTTTATAGCCTTTAAAAGTTCAATACAATTACTCTCTTCTTCAAATTGCTACATTTTCACACCAACCAATATCAGGAAATTGTGGGTGCCGAGACTTGAATTCTAAAATTTTACTATTGTCAAAAGATTCTAATGTTCGTCCAAGGTGATTGTAGGTGAAGTACTGACTGAATCACCACAGTTAATAAGGTTGGTCTTGACCTCGTTGAGTTACCTTTATGAGGTGGGAACTTATCTATGAGGCTCCTCGATTGCCTTTGCTCTAGATAAATTTTCTTCATGTGACCTAGGACCTATCACTGTAAAGGATGGTCCTAAATGTGGTCACTTTTGTGAGTGAACTGCAATCTATTTCTTTCAACCCCTAGCTTTGTTTGATCTTTGCATTCCTTAGAGGTTTCAGCTATTGCTAGTTCAACCCTAATGGTAGTCTTTGATTATTGACTTGTTCTTCTATTTGTGCTCTCTCCACATACTGGCCATTAGTCCTTCTAGGATACTCTTGTAGGATCAATATGGCGGTTAAAGGTGGGCAAATAGCTGATCATAAATTAAACAATCTTAAACTCAAGAATAAGCTTAGTTACATGGTACTTGCACATTAAAAATAAATAATGAAACAATAAAGAATAAAAACAGCTAACACGGTTTGCTTAATATGGTTCAAAACTCCAAATTCCCACTACTCCATGACCTACGACTTGTAAGGTAAGTCACCCCTTGAATCCCACTATCATTTCTCCTTCTAGTTGGGAGAGAAGCTCTTCCAAAACACTTCTTACAATCAAAATAAAGTAAATCATAGCTTGTGTAAAAGAATGGAGCTTTAAGGTAAAGAACTTTAGCCCAAAGAAAAACAATATTACAAATTAAACAAAGAGAGCAATATAATATAGGATTTTAAGCACTTTCTGCTTGCCTTGACAAGCTCTCTCACCCCTTTATTTATAACATTTAAGTTGCCTATAAACAAGCTCATTTTACTCTTCTGCGAAATTCTAGTTGACTCATCCTTTTACTAAGTTGGCTGATTTTGTGATTGCATAAGCTTTTGCCTAAAAATGAATACTTCAGATTCAAACTTTTTCTAATTGATTACATAAGCCAACTGATAGCTACTGCCTTCCTCAGTTGACTTAATTTGTGACTTCTATTAATGAGAAGAACATCTGGAGTTGACTCTCTAGTTGACTCAATATATCCCCAGTTCACTTGATCATCAATTGCAACCCCCCAAAACACCTATATCGTGGTCAATTCCTCGCCTAACTTTACCTAAAGTCCTCGTTGACTCTCACAACTCACTTATTGTTGACTCTCATAACTCACTTAGACTTTACATGTCAAGAGACCTCATCTTCGTGTCTTCCTTGTTTGTTAAGAGGTTTCACCTTCATGACTACTTTGTCTGCTAAGAAGCCTACGATCACTCTTGACCTACTTGGACTTCTCCAACTACCAAGTATATATTCAATCACTTTTAACCAAATTGGGCTTATCTTCTGCCAAGATCTTCTTGGACTTCTCTTCTGTTAACACTTGTTTAATTTCTCTTTTGTAACACTTGTTAAACTTTTCCTCTACCAACAACTGTCGAACTTTTCTAATCGCCAAGTATCTAATCAAACTTGAACTTCTTACATTCACTGCACATATAGTACCTTCAAGTATCCTGCATCCACACACTTGACAAACTCACAACACTAGTCTAATTTAAACCCTTTGTCAACTATGTAAAAATCACTTGGTTGAACTTGATCATTTGGGGCATGATAACACCAACAAATCTCATGCATTTTGGTTGTAGTTTCATCCCTCCTAATGGAAGATATTGGAGTTAGGGTGCTTGGAATTCTACTACAGAGGAGGAGCTGACCTCTTGCAAGTGAGAACTTCCTTTCTAAATTGTTGTTATATAAATATTCAAGGATTATCCATGTCTGTAATTCTTAAAAGAGGAGAATCAACCCCATGGGCTAAAGAAATTAAAAGGAAAAAGAACTTGTGGAACACTGAATGAGATAGAACCTAAAGGCTCCTAAAGGCCTATAGCCTTGAGACATTCCTTATGGGAGTTGGAAGAAATAGAGAGGTGGAAACCCTTTCAAAAGGATGTCCAACATCCTAGGGTGCCTTCTTAGATAAATTAAGTGGCACATTGTTGACAATGATAGGGAAGTAACAGAGAGGTGGAAACCCTTTCAAAAGGATGTCCAACATCCTAAGGTGCCTTCTTAGATAAATTAAGTGGCACATTGTTAATAATGATAGGGAAGGAACACTAAGATAGTTAGGTTAATTGGATCAAAGATGAAGAAAAATCTTCAAATCAACCTCTTGACGAAAGGTCTCTCAGACATTTCCACCCAACCTTAAGGAATCATTTAATAACCATTTTGCGTGACAACCCTATACCTTGATAATACAAGTTCTCTATGGGAGTTAAGTTTGATTTATTAACACCAGGAATCAGGGGGGAGAATTAGCTAACCATTAAGTCCCACTTGTTAAGAAGGTGAAATATGAAGATAAGAAGTGGAAGGGAAAGCTCAACCTTGAAATACTCGTAAAAACAAGCAGATTTAGCTCTTAGGAGGATAAAAAGCTTGGTATTTTGTGGTCAAAGCATGCAAATTGAAGGAGGAAGGAATATAGTAGTCACTTTAGAGTTATACCACATAGATCATGGTGGAAGGTTTAGTATAGACCTTCTCCCACTTTGCCTAAGTTTAGTAGTTTTATCAAATTCTTTCTGCCTAGCATAATTGATGGAAATGACCTCTTTGTGACATTTATCAAAAATATTAGAAATATAATATTACATTTCAAACATTACCATTTTAATAAACTGAACAACAACAACAACCAGTCTTATCCCACTAGGTGGGGTCGTCTATATGAATTTTTCAACGCTATTGGGCTCTATCTCCTATTATATCATCTATACTTAAATAAATTTTATCTTGTTTTATTAATCCTAACAAGTTTTTTTTTGTCTTTCTCGTTTGATGTGCGCATTTGTCATAGTTTCACATCGCTTAACCAGAACATTTATTGGTCGTTGTACGTGTTCGTACCATCTTAAACGTGTCTCTCAGGTTTTCCTTAATAAATGCAATTATGACTTTCTTTCTAATGCTCTTATTTCTTATTCTGTCAATCCTCGTATGCCCACATATCCATCTTAACATCCTCATCTCTGCAATTCTCATCTTTTGCTCATGTGCTCGAGTCATAGTCCAACTTTCAACGTCATATAACATAACATGTCTAACTGTTATTTTGTAGAATTTTCCTTTTAAGTTTTAGAGATACTTTACGATCATATAAAACACCCGACGCTCTCCTCCATTTCAACCATTCTGCTTGTATTCTATGTAAGACATCTCTTTCAATTCCTCCATCGTTTTGTAAAAATGATCCTAAATATTTAAAGCTC